>RCHF01000002.1:0-178582 GCA_003987895.1 Neonothopanus nambi
GTCTCATCCTAAACACTGGGCGACACTCGACCGTTTCTCGTTGGGCTCGCAATACCGTACAGAGTTGGAGCACCTTTCTAGGATGAAAGTCTCAGATAGCCCATCGAATGGAACACTGGCATTCCTAGTGGATCAAGGTATTGCTCAAATGGCGGTTAGGCTACTCCCATTCTTCCGGCATCTTGTAATCAAATGCGGAGAAATGGGTGTGCTGGTCGTGATGCGGACTAGTACGAGTTCCAGGATACCAGCATCTCAGTGGTTACAACAAAGGAGCAACCTTGCTTCCCGATTCATTGTCTCACATAGTGATATGGGAGAGTCGATAGTCGTGGCCCATTTCGCAGCGCTTCCCGTCCAACAAGTAGTGAATGTTACAGGGGCTGGTGATTCGTTTGTTGGGGCACTGTTGGCTGGTTTAGTAAAGAAACCGGATGCATTTGATAGCTACAACCTCATGTCAGAGGTCATAACCATCGCACAACGCGCCGCTGTAATGACACTAAACAGCCAGGACGCTGTATCGGCACAAATATCGAATATCGATGTATACAAGACTTATTAGATTAACCATCAAGTAAATATAGATACAAATAACAACTTTTTTTCTCATATGACAGCAAGTCATATCGCAGATTTATCACGCCATACCCATATGCTTCCTTTTGAGCCAGCTGCAAAGATGAGTCTTCCCCCCATACCCATCGCACAGCATTCCACTTGATCTTGTTCTGATTGATGACCGTCAAGGACAATTCTCCAACCTCCCAAAGTGCTGGTATCATCTGTCAAATTCAACAAGCGGGTGTGTTCAGCTAGATCATTACCATCGTCATCATCCCACTTTGGAAGAGGAGGACGTGGACGAGGTCCAAGCAACGCTACGTTTAGAAGTGTGATTGCATCATCCTCCGGATATGCATATAAAACAAAAGGTGGGCAGCATTTTTCAGAGAATACGTGAAGAGCCGGCGTTCTGTACGAATCTTCCTGTGCAGGAAAGAATTTACTCGAGATGATCTTGAATGAAGCTGGAAAAAGGGACACTTAGAAAAACAATGCGAGTCTGAAAGAAGAAATTTGTTTAACCATACCGGACTCTTGAAAGTCCTGCAAGGCAAATCAAAGGTGAACTAACTAACAATCTGCGGATAGAAGGAGGACTCTCACAGATGCAAACCCACGCATTACTTGTTGCTGGTCCTCTTCCCAACCAGCTGGGAAGAAACGATCTACTCCGAGCCATCGCCACAGAATCAGAGTGCCGGGCTCGAGGTAGGACTCTTCCACATCAGACTCTCCAGATTCTGCTTCCCTCCGCATTACAGCTGGAGCACTGTGGCTCAGTAGAATATCTGCTGTGATCCTGTCCACACATGTAGAACCAAAGCTCAGTCGGCACTCAAAGACGTAGTAACGCGCACCAGCTTATAGAGAGCACTCGGGCCTTGTGAATCATCGTGCTGCTAAACAATGGCTTATCTTCCCTCATTAGTTTAATGCCCATCATAGGCATGAACCAAATCTTAACCGCACGGTCCATCTGAAAATACATATCTCATTTACTCGTTCGATCGCATATGAGCTCCTGATTACACACCCCACATGTCGCCAGCAACGGATAATGAGGGTGAAAGGCCTACTTATAAGTCAATCGCAAAGAAAATGAAAAGAAAAAGTGAGGTACCGCGCCCAAGACATCTGCTTGATGACCCCCTGATCTGCCTCCTGCAAGTACCATAACGCACCGACCTTGTCCGTGGCCCTCCTCTATGGCCATGTCTAGTCCGTGCGCGGGACCAGCATGACTTGGAGTCTTGAATGGTGGCCAGTGTGGATTGTCTGGTGCAGCGCGGGGAGAACATGTCAGATCATATACCCTTGTCGTGAAATCGCGGGAAGTAGTGCAAAAAATATTGGGAAACCGTGGATGAACGGCTATTGAAGTAATAGCCTGTCAAGCTTCTGTTTAACTGCAATGAGTTATTATTCTGGAAACTTACACCGCCATGACCTCGAAGGTAGCTGTCCATGCTTTTGGCATTTATATTGTAGACATAAATTAAGTTGTGGTCCGAAAATACGACACAGGGATCATAGGGTGAATGTGGATTCAAAACCCATGCTGCACGAATTTTATCTGTAGGCACACTTCGATACGAGCTGCCAGAACTAGCAGGAATGTTGATTTGAACAGGAGGTCTCGAATTGTAAAGCCACATAATGTAGAGTCGTTTGTTTTCTGCCGTCAATATTATGGCATCTCGATATTGCATGATCATGTTCTTCCAGAGAGTTTCATCGAGGTCCTTCACATTATTATCCCAGAGTCCGCTGGAGTTGAATGGTCCAAATGTGATCCAAGATTCGGGAAACGCGATTATTCCTCTAAATCTACTGTCGGACTTGGTCTGGGGTGTACATATGTAGGTGGATCTTGTTTTGAAAGAGGAAGTAGTCAAAACCGACCTTTATTTTTCGATGAAGCTTAAACTGATGCTCCCTCGAGAGATCCTGGGACCATGGCTGACTGTCTTCAGACATCTCAAGAGCTCGTGAATCCGAGTCGCGGCAATTCGTGGCAAGTCGCGTCTGTGATTGTTGTGGATTGTTTGATCTAAAGGCTCAAGACTACCACATATAGCAAGTTACTCTCTCCCTCGTCCGCCCATGCCAGAGAACTTTGAGCCCAAACCCGCGTTGAGGAACGCATCCGTCGTCGGCCTTCAGTCAGGTATGTGTCTCAATATTTTAGCTTCTGTCCCAATTAAACCTGTTCTTCCAGCTGCTGTGGGAACCGTTGTCAGTACACTCCAGAATGCCCTCGGAAGTCATTCAGCTGGAGCTGTAGGTGTTATAACAAGGACGGGGAGCACTATCACATTCTTTAGTACGTCAACTTCGTTTTACCTGTGTGGACTTGCCTCGTTATTTACTCTGTGTCCAGCTGCTATGGGCGCTGCATTCGCGTTTACCGAGGCTACGGTCGCAAACCAGCGTCAGAAGGATGATGCTTGGAATGGTGCTGCTGGTGCTTGTGCAGCAGGCTTCTTAGCTGGAATAAGAGGTATGTCATCTTATTTCCTAGCCTAATACGCAGAAGCTGACGTCTTTCAAGCTCGTTCAATCCCAGCTGCACTTGGAGGATGCGCATTCTTGGGAGCTACGATGGGAATATTCGACCATGCTGGAGAAGTTACAGGAACTAGAGGAGTATTGTTGTCCGATGAGCAGCGGAGCAAATTTTTCAAGAAACCGTTAGATCTGCCAGGCTCCGATTCGTCATAATGTTTTGGGCTTTAGCTATGTCCAATAGCAAGCCTCGTTATTAAAATGCTTCGCATCAGATCAGGATGTACAAAATATTTATTGATATCTCTCGAAGCATCTGACTACAAGCCTTTCAGTTGGTTATACCTCTGCTTCACTACCTCGTGGTTTGCATTATAGAAACTCTCCCAGCAGTCCGCAGTATTGCATTGATACTCGTAGGAGAAGTTAGTCGAGTTTGTGAAGCACGACAGCAAAGGGAGGCCTACCTGATCATCTAAGCGTTTCCACATCTCAGCGCGACCTTTATCCGAATCTTCTTGAACATTGGTAGCCCCTCCATCCGCAAAAAACTTGGTTACGACTTGAAGATCCCACTCTTTAAGTGTTGCCCACTCGGGGCTTTCATTGCGTAACTTCCGTCGTTTTCCGGCCTTGTGCTCGGCTGTAACTTCGTCTGTATCGAACCCTTCTGGGGGCATACTCCCTCCCTGTTGCTGTTGGAAACTTTCCTGCTCCTAAACCATCTTTCTGTGAGCTATCCCAGCCCTCTTTCTCAGCAGCTCTATTTCATCTCGGATTTGTCCATAGCCAATCGTAGTATTCCAAGATTTGAGAGTATGATGGGGCATCTTAAAGCGCGTTAATCTGGGTAAAGCGAAATGGAGACCAAATATACCTTTGCATGCAATTTCTGCGCGATTGTGGATATCGGTAGTTGATAATCTTGATCGAATAGAAATTTCACATAGCGAGAGATGTATTCACGTTCTGCCAGTGAGTAGAGATACTTTCCACTATTAATTTGTTTGCTAGTATGCTCCGGCGGGGGAGAAGGGGAAGGGAGTCGGTTCGCGGAAACCTTTCGAGGTCGGTTCGAATTTTCACCACCACTACTTCTGATGGCTTCGCGTTCTTGTTCTTTCGCGCGGTTCTGTTCGCCCGTTCGTACCAGCTTTCTCTTCTTGGCCTGAGCACTGTTACTGGTGTTGAGGCTTTCAACTCTCTGCTTCTGCTCCAGTTTAGTCGGAATCTCAAGTAGGTATTTTGAGATGTCTGTGAGGAGCTCACAGCTATTTATGCAGTCGGTCACAAACGATGGCTTGATCACAGGAGTATTGCATGCGGCAGCGGTCTTCAGAAGGGCTGAAAATGTCTTAGATCTCGAGGAAAGGATTGAGTAGTCGGCATGGTCTTGTGCATTGGTGATACTCCCTCCGTGTTTCTGAGAAGTGCGTCAGGATGGGCTCGGAAATACAACTGCGCTCTCTTACTTTGATCTTGCTAACAATCGAGTGACGCTGATTGAGATCAATCTGTACAAAGAAAACAAGACTGGAACCATTGCGAACAAAAATATTCGTTGCACGAGAGGGTAACATAGGTAATTGACGCGAAGCGGACGCTTGAGGAGATGCTCCGCGTTCAGATAGGCTGATGGAAGATTGTGAAGACGAAAACTGCCGGAGATGTTGAGCTGGTTCCAGTGTATGTATTCTGTCACCTGGAGGTTTTGCTGCTTGGATACCACGTTCTTCATTGGAAGTGGAAGACGCTGGACTTTCAGAGAAACGCGCCGATGAAAGTGAAAATGAATTCGTGGAGTTCATTGGTTGAGGGACCTCAGCGGCAAGATTAAGCTGAGGATATAGTAAGTTGGCGGCATTCACTCTGTGGACATCAGCGAGAGCCATAGGGAAGCATGAGGAATTAGCAGGACTCCCATAGATCAATTCCTGGGTCACTGGCTGAGTGCTAACAGGCATGGAAGGGAAAAAGACCATGCCACCTTGGGAGGCCGGAAGAAATAAGGAAAACGAAGATCCCGGCAGGTGCATTTGACCAGCCATTGACATATGCCACGAGCTCGAGTTCACCGGAGTCTGCGAGGAAATCTGCCAAGGCACGGCCTGAGACATGAATTGCGGCATCATTCCTACGGGTTGTCCGTCGGTACAAGCATGAGAGCTGCCCAAGTCAGAGCTACTAACAAAAGCGGAATTCGGTGTAGGTGCTTGGGCGCTGGTAGACGAGGATGGACGGCACGACGATCCTTCAGACGGAATGGGTGTTTCGGGAGTGCAAGACAATGTCAGGGAACTCGATTCTATGGGGCTATGGGTGTTAAACAAAGCTACGTGCTTCCGTCGTGTCTGACGGCGTGGAGAAGGCTCCCTGTAGAAATATCAGCCTACCTCTTTTAATAACTGTAACGTTGACCAAGACTCACACTTCCGAACCATCCGCCTTTTGTTCAGCTTCAAGGGCAACACCGTCAACTTTTGCAGCACATCCACCCCAATCGTCTTCATCCTGCAACAAGCGGCGTGCTTCAGCACATTTGGCAACCCACCTCAGCTCAAGCACTGTTTTACTGCCGTCCTTGCCCCATCGTTGAATGAGTTTACGACTAGACTCTAAATTCGAATCCAAAATGATAAAGCGAGCGTCCCGAGGGTTGCGGCTTAAGGCTGCACCTAGTCTCTACAGGTTTATGATCATCGTATCAATAAGTCTTCGTGCCAGACTCTGAAAGAATCGAGTCGGAAAGCGCACCTTGAGTTGTCTGATGAGTCGGGAAGCACCGGGAACAGCGGCATCCACAAAGACGTGTATAGGTTCACCAGAATCCTCAACAAAGATACTTGTTATCTCATTTGCTGCCGAGGTGGAAGCCATCTAGCGTTGAAAGCGAGATACAGCGAAGTCACAGTGCTCAGGCAACACACGTGAAACAATAAAACGCGCCGCAAGCATACTGTACATGCACTTTCAAAGTGGACGCGCTTTGACACTTTCATTGTTTCACTTCACCTTTATCTGCAATGACGAAAGATATCCAACTTCACATCATCACAGTGATAATTGTGAGGACTCAATTGATTATTTACGGCATTATACGTTGACGAGGAACACTCTGATTTCTCATCGTTCACAAAACTCTAGTCAGAATCTTGGAAGCCAGCCACTGATTCGTACGAGGCATCATATGTTTCACATATTACCATGACATAAAAACAGGTAGAAGGCAAGCATGATAAAGCGAGAAATACATGAACAAAATGAAATGCCTTTAACGGTAACTGTACAAAATTGCGAATGAATACGTCCGTCCAGGCAAAGTTGGATACAAATACACACCTCTTTTGTCTGCGAGCACGGGCACCAGCACCACCGAACTTCTTGGGCTCCATCCGTCTGGGATCCGCAATAAGCAATGTTCGGTCATACGCAACCAGCTTTTTCTTAAGCTCCATTGCACTGTATGCATCAGAGTATTTGGCATGGTAGGCGACAAGAGCTTTCGCGATGGCCTGTCTGATAGCGTAAACCTGAGAGGTGTGACCTCCTCCTTGTACGCGTACGCGGATGTCCATGGGGGCATAATTCTCTTGACCAACGACCAGGATAGGCTCGTACTAGTACAAAACAATTGAAAATTTCAGCCCCAAGAGAAACTACCCAGTGCAGAAAACACTAACGATCTTCAGACGAAGAATCTCAGGCTGGAGGAGATTTATGGGCGAGCCATTGATACGAATGAGTCCACGACCCTCCTTAGCATGGGCAACAGCAGTTGCGGTCTAGTAAAGTAAAAGAGGTGTGAAAGAGGCGGACGGGTTGATATGATAGCTAGACATACCTTCTTTTTGCCGAATGTCTGAACGGCCTTCACTGAGGATGCCATTTTTAAAATGAGGGAGATGAGCCGGTTGGGTGTTGACGGCGAGCGGGATAGTCTATAGACGAGAAATAAGAGAGTTGACCCAAGAAATAAAGGCCACAATGAACGCACCTTGTCTTGAAGTCGTCGAAACCGGCGCCGATAATATTGTCAAGAGGTTGTTGGTTGTGTGGCTGAGTAAAACTAGACAGTTCCAGCTCGGCAAGTGCCGGAATACTCGCTGACTAAGCACTCCTGCTTTCCTTCCCCTTACTGTACTGTTCGCTGGCAAATGCTAAGATCTACTGCATGTCTTTCTTTTTTTCCATTCAATGCCTTTAACTCACCTACATGTCTTCTTAGAAGCCGCTTTTTCAAGCGGCTGCCAAAGGGGCCAGTACAAATGGTCGACTGAAGCTTCATTGGCCTGCATTTGTGGCCCCTCGTGAACCAGTTACTCCCCCTCCTTCTCCAATTGTGTCTTCTCCAGTTGGTATGTGCTATTCCATCATTTTCCTCAACAAGTTCAACTCAAGTCCTTGTAGCTGAATCCATCAATCGGCCTGTCTTTGTCACTCTCACCACCCCGTTCCACCGAAAACCCTCCGAGCGGTCTCTCGGAGTTGACGTTGTTTCCCTTGATCCTAATGTCTTCAACCACCCTATCCGTCGTGACATTCTTCATCTTTGCATTGTGCATTATCGAGACTCTTTGCGTCAGGGTTCCGCCAACACAAAAACTCGTGGGGAAGTCGCCGGGTCCGGACGAAAGGTTCGGCCTCAGAAAGGATCCGGTAAAGCGCGTCTAGGAGATGCGCAGAGCCCAATGTTGAGAGGTGGAGGTGTTGCCTTTGGTCCCAAGCCGCGTGATTTCAGCACAAAGCTTCCGAGAAAGGTTATTCAGATGGGTATGCGCGTTGCATTAAGTGCGAAGTTTCGGGAACGTAAGATCGGGGTGATGTTGCATATGGACTGGCCCAATGGCAAAACAAAGCACTTGTCGCAGCGGATCAATGCTTTGAGATTAAAGCAAACTCTTTTCATTACTGGAGAGGAGCAAATACCGTCCGGACTCCAGAGGGCGATACGGAACATCCCATTTGTCAGTTTGACTACCGCTGACAAGGTGAATATCTACGAGATGCTCAAGTGGCCGCGCATCATGCTGGATTCAAAAGCTGTAGATTTTTTCGAGACAACTCTCGGGAAATTTGGACCGCTGCGTCCCGCTTGTGTGGGGGTCGACAGCGCTGCAAGTGCAGCATAGAGCTTGATAGTTCACTTCTCACATTGTACCATTAGCAATAGGATCATATAATCTTTTGGACACTAGTGAGAACAATTTAGTCTCAGAACCTGTGGACCGCTGGTAATGTTCAACAAATTGGCAGGGAGTAATCCTGATTCACTGGCGTTTCCCACAACTGTTGGGGAGATCTCTTCCTAGGTATGCACAACGAAATCGATTTGTTTGAAGGCCAGATGGAATAGTTTCTTGAACGACTACATTCGGACAGCGAAAAAGCAGTTATTCGACATTGACTTTTCTTGCCGACTAGAGAAACTAGTATTCAGACTCAAAATCTTGAGAATCAAAATCTTCGACGGTCATGTAATGCTCTCCATCAGATCCGAACTCGTCATGGTCATGGTCATTGTAGTCATGAGCGAGGTCATCGTCATGGTCATGGGCGAAGTCATGGTCATGGTCATAGGCAAGGTCATCGTCATGGCCATGGGCGAGGTCATTGTCATGGTCATGGGCGAAGTCATCATCATGGCCATGGGTGAGGTCATCGTCATGGTCATAGGCAAGGTCATCGTCATGGTCATGGGCGAGGTCATCATCATGGCCATGGGCGAGGTCATCGTCATGGTCATAGGCAAGGTCATCGTCATSGTCATGGGCGACGTCATCATCATGGTCMTGKGCAMGGKCATCGTAATCGTCAAACCCTTGGGAATCAAAATCTTCRACAGKCATGTAACGMTCKCCRTCAGAKCCGAACTCGTCATGGTCATAGTCAAGGTCATCGTAATAGTCAAAACCATCGTAATAGTCACCATCGTACCACCACTCAACCTCTTCATCCTCCTCATCCATATCATCTAAGACGGAGGATGGATCGTACTGAGCCAAACCCTGAAGACTCTGATTGTTGACATCGAGCACTTCAATTCCAGCCGCTTTCAGTTGGGACAAATCATCCGCAGAGACCGTCCAGGCTAGCGGAACAAGAAGTTGACTCAGAGTGCCAGCTGAACTGCGTGCACAAAGTGTGTCAACTAGCTGCGAGAACTCTGTTGCCCACTGGGTAGAGACAAGGACAGTGGATACACGAGGGAAATTGGGTGACGCTTTACTTTCATGATTATCTTGCGGACACTCAAGTAGCCTGTCACCCCTTCGAACATCAATCAGTTCGAGGCGAGTCACGGATGTAAGAGCTCCATAGAAAGCCACATCGTCTGTAGGGCTAGTAAAGGCCACACCCTGCAAACGAAGGGTTCGAACATTTTCCAATGCATTGCTCCGGGGAGGGAAATGCTGTGCTAGATTGCAACGTCCTTCCGCTCCAGTGATCTCCAAATGCTCAAGATTGTCCATCTTGAGCAGGCTCAGCAGGCATTTACATTCGTCATCGTTGTGTAAGCCTAATCCGACTGATAGAGCCTTCAGGGAGGATGCATCGATTAATGGTAAAGCTTGAGTTTCGCCAATGCGCTCGACTGGGAGGAACATTGGGAGACAGAGTGTAGTCAAGCTTGGGCATGCCACAAAGAGATCACGTAACTCTGCATATGTGGGAAAAAAGTGACAGATTTCGAGATGCGAAAGGTCAACCAATGGAGGGAGTAATCTCGAGCAAGCACCGTACAAGACTAGTGAGCGCAGAGAGTCTGTGCCCTTGAGCAGTGGTTTATGAAGATCCGATTCCACCGTGCATCGCCAATCATGCCCTGCATCCACCCAAATCTTCAGAGACTGAAGACTAGAAGCGGGACGAGCAGAATATGCATTTGCGAAAAGATCAAAGTCGTGCAAAGTAATGTGCTCAAGGGTCAAGGATCGCATGCGGGGGACATGAGGAGCTGTTATTGAAACTGTCAGTTCGTTTTCCGCTTTCGAGTAGAGAGAGCAAAGAATAAGGTCAAAGGAGCATGGTGTCGATCGCTCGAAGAATAACTTTGCGGTGTGGAGAGTAGCTCGAGAGAAAATGTCGATATAAGTCCAGAGACTGGGAGAGGTGATCGCAAGTCGTCTCCACCGAGCACACACAGTTGAAACAAGAACGGGAAACGGCGCAGCTTCGTTCTGGAACTCATACGAATCATGTTGAGGTTGCAGTCCGAACATGAAGACAGAGATCAGAATCTCATTCGGTAATCGGTGTATGAAAGGTTCATCAAGTCGAATAGACATGTTCTACAATGCAGTTTACTGATTAGATCGAGGAAACAAAAACGTTTCTGACATACCGTTGAGTGGTAGGATGTGGAGAAGAAAGAAAGTGGCTCTAACACACAGGCCGCTGTGGAGAATCTGGAGATGTCACTGGTCAGTGGTAAAACGAACACGTGACGCGCGCGTTGTATGGCCTTGTATGGCGTACGCGTCTGACTCGCTTAGCCGGTTACTCTTTACTCATCATCTTGCTATGTCTCAAGCACCCCAAGAATCACAAAACCAGGAGCAAGAGGAGGACTACCAGCTTGCTGGACCTCTACTGGTCAACAAACTGCAGGAAGCTGGAATCCATCCCAATGACATTAAGAAACTTTCAGAAGCCGGCCTCAACACTGTTGAGTCAGTTGCGTTTACGCCCAAGAAACACCTTGTCACCATCAAAGGCATCTCTGAACAGAAAGCGGACAAGATTTTGGCCGAAGGTGTGTCGTTACCAAACAGAACATCGTTCATTCAGTGACGGCGTCGTGGTCAGCACAAAAAATCGTCCCGCTTGGGTTCCAGAGCGCGACAGAGGTACATGCACGCCGCTCTGAGCTCGTCCATATTACTACGGGGTCTAAACAGCTTGACGCACTTCTTGGTGGTACGTACGAGTCGTACCCAGCTTCTTCATGACAGTCAGTAGTAAGCATGGTGTACAGGTGGTATCGAGACCGGGGCTATAACTGAGCTTTTTGGCGAATTTCGTACCGGAAAATCTCAAATCTGTCACACTCTTGCTGTAACCTGTCAGCTTCCCGTCAGTATGGGTGGCGGTGAAGGAAAGTGTCTTTATATTGACACGGAGGGTACATTCCGTCCTGTCCGTCTACTGGCTGTGGCGGAACGATATGGACTCAACGGAGAAGAGGTATTAGACAATGTGGCGTATGCGAGAGCGTATAATGCCGATCACCAGAATTCTTTGCTTACCAGCGCGAGTGCTCTGATGTCTGAGTCGAGGCAAGTGCATATATGCGTGTCCAGCCCAAGTCTGCTAACCGATTTCGTGCATAGGTTCTGTCTTCTCATCGTCGACTCTTGTACTGCTCTTTACAGAACAGACTTTAGCGGGCGTGGAGAGCTATCTTCGAGGCAATCACATCTCGGGAAGTTTCTGCGCACACTACAGCGGCTGGCTGATGAGGTATGTTTTGTTCACGATGTGCGCCTCGTTGAACTTATCGGAAGATGATAGTTTGGAATTGCTGTCGTCGTTACGAACCAAGTGATGTCAAGCCCGGACGCAGCAGCTGGTCCTTATGCAGGCAATGAAAAGAAACCTATCGGAGGAAACATCATGGCCCATGCTTCGACAACTCGGTAAATGTCTATTTCTCTCCAAAAGAATTGTGATCATAACAATTTGTAGACTTCAACTAAAGAAGTCCCGAGGAAACACAAGATCTTGTAAAATATATGATTCGCCTTGTCTTCCAGAGATGGAGACTCACTTTGCTATTCTTCCGAGTGGAATTGGTGACCCAGAAGAAGAAGTCTAGTCTAGGCATACACTCTCGAGTTTGCTTGCTATATCTCACTAGTTCCAGCTCTCCTCCCCCTCCTATGTGACATGCTCATGGATGAAATGCGATAGTACAACATTGTAATTTACTTTATACAAGCCAAGATATGACAGTGGCTACCATGCTTAATGAATATGTGAACGTCCAGTTGAATGGGGGTTGGTAATATACTGTACACTGAAGTGAATGTGATCGTGACCGTCGTTGAGTGGTCTTTTGTTTTGCACGAGTGGCGCCTAGGCCAGGAATCGAGTTAAGATGTTGGCATCAGTTCCACGGATAGCATCTTGCAGACGGTTGACATCTGCAGGGCTGACATTGGCAATGTCAGCCATGAGATATGCGATATCCCCTTTGGAGTCGGAGTACTGCTTTTCGACGTTATAATGTGCGAAGGCCTCGTTCACCAACCTAAGCACACCAGGCTGGTTCTTGTGAACATAACAGACTCGCACATTATCACGCTCATCGGCGGTGATAGCACGCAAATCAACTTCAGGGAAGTTGACGGCTCCAAGAGTAGAACCGTACCCCAGGTAACGCGAAAGAGCTTGAGACACCTCCTGGCCGATCATGCGCTGAGCTTCTTCAGTAGAACCACCAATATGAGGAGTGAGAATAACGTTGTGCAATGCACGGAGAGTGCTAGCCCAGGAATTCACCTGATCATCGAAGGGTGCTCCGTTTGCGCCGGGTTCAGCAGGAAAGACATCGAGTGCGGCTCCAGCAAGATGACCAGCCTTTAACGCTTCAATAAGGGCGGGAATATCGACAACCTTGCCACGAGCGTTGTTAATGAGATAGGCTCCCTTCTTCATTTGAGACAACTGCTCGCGAGAGATCATGTTAATGGTCTCGGGAAGTTCAGGGACATGCAGCGTGACGAAGTCGGCCTCTGAAAGAAGAGCCGCTAAAGAGTCAACTTGTCGAGCAGTGCCCAACGGCATGAGGTTGACGACATCGTGGAAGATGACGCGCATACCAAATGCCTCGGCAAGCACGGAGAGTTGGGAACCAATGTGACCATAGCCGACGATACCGAGGGTCTTTCCCCTAATCTCCCAGCAACCCTTGGACTGTTTGTTCCATAGTCCTTGACGCATCTCATAAGAGCGCTCAAAAAGCTGACGGGAGAGAATGACCAGCTCGGACATGACTAGCTCGGCAACAGACCGAGAGTTGGAGAACGGTGAATTGAATACTGGAATTCCAGCACGGGCGGCAGCCGTCAAATCAACCTGATTGGTGCCGATACAGAAACAGCCAATGACCAGCAGCTACATCGATAGACCACGGAAAAATAGAAAAATTTAGCAATAAAGGTGGCTAAATCTCATTGGTTTACACACCTTAGTCGCGGCCTTGAGTACTTTTGCGGTGATCCTTGTTTTGCTGCGAATACCGATGCCATGATATGAGCCGATTTTTTCGATGAGATCTTCTTCAGACATGGCTTTTGTGTGGTGGTCAACATGAAAACCCTGAGCTCTGAATGCACTGACAGCTTCCTGGCTGATGTTTTCGAGGATCAGGAGCCTGAGACCTTCATTATCGACGGGACGAAGCACTTTTGGGGGTCTGACAGTAGAATCCAGCGTTTCCTGACGTCGGACATTGGCAAACCTGTCGTGAATAGAGGTGGAGGTGGGGGAGACGGAAGCAGCGACAGCTCTAGTGGTAGCAGGGATTGCGATTGGGGAAGACATGTTCATTGTAAGGAGTGACCGGTGAAAAGGGAGTACTTATAGGTAACAGAACAGATCAAGATCATAAGCACGCAACAGTCTCGCCAGCCCTGAAAATTATAGCCGGCCGGTTTGACTCGACCTGACTGGTACTCCTTCCTCAACTCTCTTTTATTTCCATGGGCCTATATCTTCTCGATTACGGCGCTGGCAACGTCCAGAGTCTTGCAAACTCTCTCAAAAAGCTCGGCTACTCCTTCACATGGATCTCCTCACCTGCCGATTTTCACAAGGCTACCGTTAGTTAACAACTTAATACACTCTTATTTTTTGCCGACCCATTGCTTCGTAGTGTCTTGTCTTTCCAGGAGTTGGTGCATTCGAGACCGCTGTCCAAAATCTCAGGGAAAAGGGGCTTTTCCAGCCTCTTAAAGAATATATCCAATCCGGAAAGCCTTACTTTGGAATATGTATAGGCATGCAGGTGCTCTTTGAATCGTCTTCAGAGTCCCCCGATTCCCATGGCCTAGGTATTATCCCCTCGCCGATAGAGATGTTAAACGATACAGAAAAAGCGGTCCCTCACATGGGTTGGAATTCCGCCGGTCTTTTACAGACGACTGACGTTGAACCATCCTACTATTACTTTGTACATTCCTACTGTGCAAAGTACTCCCCGATACAGTACTCCGAGGCGGCCAAGTGGGCACACACTACAACTCAGTACGGACAAGAGATATTTATTTCTTCTGTACGCAACAAAAATGTCTTCGCGACTCAATTCCACCCCGAAAAGTCAGGCGCAGCAGGTCTCGCTCTGATAGACAATTGGTTGCGTACACCGGAGTCCGAAAGATTCACCACTGTCTCAAAACCCGAGCTATCGCTACCCCCCACAATTTCTCCTAAACCTCAAGATTGCCTCACGAAACGTATCATCGCATGCATGGATGTACGAGCTAACGATGAGGGCGATCTCGTCGTCACAAAAGGCGATCAGTATGATGTACGCGAGAAGGTTTCACCTGTATCTGGCTCTACGCAAGTCAAAACCGCTGGAGCTGTGCGCAATCTCGGCAAGCCTGTCACTCTAGCCTCGACATATTACACCTCGGGGGCAGACGAACTATGTCTCTTGAATATCACTTCCTTTCGCCATTCACCTCTACAAGATCAGCCTATGCTTGCCGTCGTACGTGCCGCTGCGGAGTGCGTCTTCGTGCCTCTCACCATAGGTGGCGGTATCAAGGATACCATCGATCCCGACGGAACAAAGCACACCGCACTGGAAGTTGCTTCTGAGTATTTCCGAGCGGGAGCAGACAAAGTTAGCTTGGGGTCGGACGCAGTGTATGCTGTTGAAAAACTCCTTGAAAGCGGTAGTAACCAAGGCAATGGGTCGAGTTCAATTGAGATGATTGCGCACACATACGGCAGACAAGCTGTCGTGGTCTCGATAGATCCCAAGAGAGTGTATGTTGACACAGCATCCTATGACGGGCCGTATAAAGATGAGCTTGTGCATGGTAAGCTCGACTCCGATGTCGAATCCGAACGAGGTAAGAGTTGGTGGTACACATGCACAGTGTCGGGAGGACGGGAGACACGGCCGCTATCCGTCTGTCAGCTTGCGCGAGGGGTAGAAGCTTTAGGCGCAGGTGAAATTTTGGTAAACAGCATTGATCGCGATGGCACTGGGCTGGGCTTTGACCTTGACCTTATACGACTCATCAAAGGATGCGTAAAAATACCTGTTATTGCTAGCAGTGGCGCTGGAAAGAAGGAGCATTTCTTAAAGGTTTTCCAAGAGACCGGTGTCGAAGCTGCCTTAGCTGCAGGCATTTTTCATCGCGGCGAAGTTAGTATTGGAGAAGTTAAGGAGTGTTTGAAAGCTAATATGGTCAATATTAGGACACAGGTGGCTTAAAAGGAAGAACCAGAAGTTCAAGCATGCATAGATGTATTGTGTACCTCTATATTCAATCAGCATTTAAACTACCATTCCTTGTGGAGGGCAGCTTCTTTCTGAGCAATTTTCTTGATGACAGCCTCCTTAGCTTCTACGTTGGCTACGTCGGCGACCAGTTTGACCTGCTGGCCAAGTGTAGTGACAAGATCCGCAATCTCTCGTAGTACGCCTACAACCTGCTTGTTGCCGGCAACAAACCCGAATTCTGCGTACGTAAGACCTTCCTCTTTGGCAAATTGCTTCACCATGAGGCTCGCTTTCTTGAGATTGTGCCTCGGGAGACGGGGAAACAGGTGGTGGGTAACCTGTAGATGAAGTCCGCCATGAATGAACCCCCATTGCTCCGGGCAGATGACATCAGTCGTGGTGCGCATCTGTCTGTCAGGAAAAGACTCTGCGGGTCCAAGGTCTACAGTAGACATGGAGAAATGAGAAAGAACGATCTGTCATTGAATGAGCATCTCGAGGGGCCAATAGATGATCCAATGCTAATACCTGGACGTGCAGAGGACTTGTAGTCATATGGCTGACAAGCAGGTATGCCAGCGCCATCTGCCAGGTACCGCATCCTCTTAAAACAATTCCAGCAAACCAGCACCAGAAGAAAGCCACACCAGTGAGTTCAAGAATCCAAGCCCAGTTGCCACCTCTTGAGCGTTTCGTATCAAATGCCTTGGTGAAAATATGGACATAGGAAAGGCGATAAAGATTGAACCGGGCGAAGAGCATGACAACGTAAAACAACTTGTGCTGGAGGGAAATAAAGAAGCGCGAGGCAGAATCGAAAGTCAGGGTACGCTTGTAATAAGAGGAATACAGATTAGAAAAGAATTTTGGGGAAATCGCGAAGAAGGGCAGGTGTTCAATGTCAGGGTCACTGAGGGTTATATTATCATCAACACAATCCGATGGGCGACACTCAGAAACACCTACTGTGATGGATGATTGGTGACCACTGCAAAATACGTCAGCGGAGGACTAGAAGAGAATGAATAGCGTACGATGATGTATATTGTGGTTCTAGACTTCCAGTAAGTAAAAATGACTAAATCAGAAGTGGTACGACTCACATCCACCCACCAACCAATACTGAGACCGCCAATGAAATTAGCCACAAAGATGGATATAAGTCTGTCCAGGGCCCAGTTGTGAGTAACGCCCATGTGCCCAAGGTCATGGGCAAAGAACATGAGCTGATGCCACATGAGGCCAAGGGAAAAGGCACTGAGGATAAACCAACTCTTCTGAAACGCATAGGCCGAGATGAGACCGAGAGAAATATAACGCAGGAACTCCGGTCCATAACCAGTAAGGTAAGGGGTATTGTAAAGACCGGCATCTATAATACGTTCATGAAGTGCTTTGTAAGCAGCAGCATGCTCAGTTTGGACATCGAGAGAAAGAGTTGAAGGAGGAGGGGTGATAGTCTCAAGTGTCGGTACAGACTTGGAGAGGGCAGGTGAACCTCGGGAGACAAGAAGGACCTGGCTAGAGTCGACATTCCAAGTCGCAGCTTCATGATACCATTGTCCATCTCTGCGGATCCAGCCAGCCATTATAGGAGGAAGAAGAGGATGCCAAGGACCAGGATCCGCAAGCTTGCCTATAGCATACTTTCTGACGAGAAGAAGGACCTGATCATTATGAAAGGCGTCGATTTCTGGAGACGCATCTCTGCCTACGAAATGGAGGAGAGCAAGAGAGCCACCTGGATGTGCATCTAGCCAGAATTTTGGAATCCTAAGGACGTGTCTGTCATAAATAATAATGTGCTCGCCGTCAAGGATGCGACGACTGAGCTCGTCGCGGGTGAAGAGAGTCAGAGGCATGGGGAGTCATGTGATCCCGTGACTCGGCCCGTGGAGAAACGTGACATGTGACAGTGCAGCACAGTTACGGGGAACGAACGATGTCGGGAAGTAACCCTTTCTCTGATCCACCATCTCCACCTCCTAAAAATCAGAAAACAATGCCTTCAAAGACTACTGACCTCTCAGAGGCAGTAAGAGACACAGTCACTGTTCGTGGCGTCCGTATGGGACGAAGTAATACGGGTGCTCCGTACGTTTCCTCATGTATTACCCATTCTGCTTTGTGTTCATCTTACTCCAGTGCTCCGCCCCCCAAGGCACCCCACCTTGGTCCTCGTTCCCAGTCTCAAGATTCTGCTCCTGAAAAGCAGCCAAGATCTGCTACAAAAAGCAAGAAGAAGGGCTCTCAACATGCCGATGTCATCGACCGGCTTGATTTCACAGGCGTTGGCCCCGCAAGTGTGTCATATCGCCTTCTCTGTCTCTGCCAGTTTCCTCATACTTTCTCTTCTATTTTCACAGTGTTCCACCACGATGGCCCCTTCGATGCTTGTGCGCCCTCTAGGAACCGGCATCGCAACAAGGCCCCAATGATGGCCTGGTCTAAAGACCCTGCTAGTCCCGATCAGTTCGCCTCAGACAGCCCCTACCCTTCTTCACATGGAAATGCTTACAAAGGGTTTTCTGACTCTCTCTATGACCCTCCAAAGAAGAAAGTTGATGCTATAGCAGAGGCTTGGGGAATTCACGAGCCTGAACCATATGAGGAATTCTTTGCTGGAGGTGGGGCGCGGGGCGACACACCTGCCAGTTCCATCTACAACGGCAAAGACTCTCACTCTGCTAGTACTCCCAAATCTTCCAAACGCACCACTAAAGATGGCCGGGACGCTCGCGATGTCTATCGCGACTATCTAGATGATTCTTCCTATTCCCGGTCTCGTCCAACCCGTCGCGGCGGCATCCCGCCCCCTCAACCTATCTTCGTTCCTGACCCCACGACCCCACCTCCCACCGATCAGCCCATGACCGGCTATTCTCCTGGCTCTCCTGGTCTTCCCAAACGCAGTAAATCCCTTATGCATCGTATCCGGAAGATGCGTGACGCTCCCAACGTCCCCGTCGGCTCAGACTACGATGAGAGCCCCTCTTCTCCCAACTTCCCTCCACACTCTGCTCAGGAGCTTCGCGAACGTCCGACTCACAAATCAAACAATTCTTTCCTGGGTCGCTTTGGGAACGGCAGCGGCAGATCCGCCGAAGCTCCTCTTTCGGAACCATTCATTTTTATTGCCCCCACCAACGGCCCTTCCAACACGGAAAAGGACCTTCCTGCTCCGCCAATGGGTAGCTCTACCCCTAAGGAGAATTCGTCCTCCACCGGGTACTTTGATTACAGTTCATCTCCTAATGGCGGCAATGGGCTTGGGCGAAAGACAAGTATCATCAAGAAGGTGGGGAGAGTAGTCAGAGGCAAGACTTGAAGGTAATGGGCAAAACAGTAAGTGGAACTATTGCGATGCTTGTCCCTTGCCAGGCATTCATGAAGCTTGTTTTTAGTGTTTTATCTCGAACGGTTTCTTCTGTTCCTCGGGCGAGCTGAACCGACCGAGGAAGCGTATGCTGGCTGTCTATCTACGTATGATCTGTATATTCGGGCCTTTCACCTCTCCTTGTCTTTTTCTTTTCCTTTCCAGTGGTTCTTTTTCTTCGTACTTGTAAATCATATACTACATACCACCACCGTTCGTTTGACTATTTATTAACTCAAGCGACTGACTTTAAATTCTGCTTCGTTTTCCCTCTGGATTTGCGATAGGTCGTTCATTTCCCCCCTTTAGTCCGTCACAGTCGCTCACTCGGTGATGAAATTGCTCTATCCAACACTCCTCTCTTTATGCTCCACAAGAGCATGTTGTATATTTCGGCTGTTTCTTCCTCTCCACTGTATGTCATACACATGTCTCTTTACTCCTCAGCACCGTGTACAGCAGCTGCCACGACCACTACTGTACATCCGTACATCTTCTAGTTACTGTTTATAATGGACGGTCTCCACCTGTCTCTTCTTCAGATTTTGTTGCCATCATTCGTGACTATTTCTCTTGATAGTTGTGTTGTAGCCTACCTACGTTACATGCTCAAATGTCATTGGCTTCTTGTAATAGTTATGGCTGTGGCTAGTCATGTCTTCAATGTATCTACTTATTTTGCCTCGCGCCCTCGCTACGCACTAAGGAGACACTTTCAGACCTTTTCATAAGACAGTACCTTGACAATTGATTTCATTGACCGTCCTGGGCTTTCTATTCTAGCTCCAGATGTCTTGACAGGAAGCTGAGACCTTGGTAGCCATGATTCAGCTGTGTGTGACACTCAGGTGTACACAAAGATTAATTGAGGAAAGGGCTGCAATCGCGAGTAGCATTTATGGAAAAACGTGCTCATACGGCGGAATCGTAGCGCAAAAAGATGTATAAGAGCAATCGGATGCATGTTCAGCGAACAGCTAAGTGGGGATAATTAAGACTCGACGGATAAATTACATGTGGCAGGAACTTGAACGCCGACTAACCTGACTTAATTTAACACTGCTTCAGCTATCGACGACCTCTCAACAAGGTAATTACTTGATAATCAAAGTCTTGAAGAGAGATTGAAAGGGATCATACTATATAAGTATCACTATGGTAGAAGATGGGCGCGAGTTTACGTGGTGACAATGCATCGGCGCCAGTCTGAGTCTGGCTCCAGCCTGGATCCCCTGAGAAGCTTTTTGAACGTCCCTCCGAAGCAGCTCGTCGGAATTGCTCAAACGTCCTTCGATTCTGGGAGAGTGTATATGAAAGATATCGCGGATTTACGTGAAAAGAGAAAGAGAGCCAAGTAGGAAGTTTCTAAGAGTTCTGGGGTGAAGGACCCTTTCAAGAGGTGTTTCTCGGATACATAGATATGGGCAAGGAGGCAGAAGTCGATTGCACACATGCCCTCGCCAGACAGCTAGCAGGGACCGATAATGCATCCGAGCGGGACACAGAAGTTCCTAATGACTAGAATGGCCTGTACTATAAATCGATACATGAGTATATATCCAATAATCTCAAAAATGTAATCTATTTAGTACACGTACGAAAACAACATCTTCGCAAGTCCCGAAAACGTCGATAATTTACCTTGCGGCTTCATATATCACTCGTGAAAATCGCGTGCCATAATAGAAACCCAAAGAGTTAACTGTGGAAAGGGTCAGTTGACAGGACTGAGAAGATGCTTATTACTTACCTACAGTGAGGTAAGAGAGGTTGCGAGTACAATTCCTCGGGAGTACTAGACATAGATGCGTCAGTTACTCAGGGGCCTCTACCCTCT
Organism: Neonothopanus nambi; assembly: GCA_003987895.1. Taxonomy (NCBI): domain Eukaryota; kingdom Fungi; phylum Basidiomycota; class Agaricomycetes; order Agaricales; family Omphalotaceae; genus Neonothopanus; species Neonothopanus nambi. The sequence goes on from RCHF01000002.1 coordinate 20,746, forward strand.
TCTACCAGCCTTGCTATGAGTAGACTATCGACTTGAGAAGAACCTGCGACAGGTAGATCGCCGCATCTGAATCATGTACAAGGAAATAAATCGCTGGCGCTTAGATACGTACAGGTTGAGATGATAAATGAACCATGGATGCCATCGTTTACCGTGCGGTTTATGGCTGGCGCCTACCATGAATCATATAACTAGATGCGGACATAATCAGCGAGAATGTATCCTTTCTTGACTTTGGAAATTAAGATTTGAGATTTGAAGTTTTGCTTCGGATAAGCATGAATGTTCTGTTCCATTATGGATAATTTCACGGATAGAGCTCAAGTGTGTCAGGCCAACGCTGAGAGGCCAGAATGACATGTCCAGGTAAAAAGGTGTTCTGACATAGTGCGAGTGCGACATCGAGCATCATCATAAGAACAGCATAGCATAGAAAGTACGTGTAAAGCTCGCGCCAAGTTTTGTGGAATGGTGGGCATATGCATGCAAACAAGATAAAAAGGCCAAGGCGTTAGCATACAATTACTTCTTCTTTGCAGCTTCCTCTTCCTCCTTCTGTGGGTAGAAAAAACGAGAAGATGAGCGTCTCCTCTGTTTTCAGATAATTTAAACAACAAACCTTAGCAGCTCTGGCCTTGCGGGCACCTTCGTATCTGGCGTTTGCACGAGCGGTACGCAAAGTTTTGTAAGCTTCAAACTCGCGCTCCTCAGCAGTAATTTTACGAGGAGCTTCAGCGGGGTAAGCTTCAGGAAGGGGAAGAGTGCCACGAGTGGTTGATGCCTTGAGGTCCTCCTCCTGAAAGAAAAATCAGAAAAATACTCTGAGCATGGGATAATGTTCTTACCGAAGAGTCTCCCTTCTTAGGCTTGCCAGCCTTACGAGGGAAGACGATCAATTTCTGTTTGTAGGCCACCAGCCTCTCTACGTTGACCTTTTTTCCCTCCTCGCTCAAATTTCTCCTCCGGTGGTCAACAACGATGCCTACACCCCTCGCCTCCTTCCTGCCAATTCCTGCCTCCTTCAACTCCGCCAGTGTAAAGCCCCGGCCCTCACGAAGTTTGCGGTTGTAGCGGACGGTTTGACCACGGACGGCAGGGCGCAAAAGGGTGAGAGGACGGACACCAAGAGCAGCAGCCTTGGATTTACGAGCATTGCGGCGACGGAGTTTGCGCCCAGGCTGATCAAACCACGTCCGGACGCGGCGTTGCCAGTCCTTGCGGAAGTGATTGGCGTGAAGGACTGGATTTCAAAAGTGAGTACTAGAGGGACAAAAATTGACTTTAAATACGGACCGTTGTTGTGTGCGAAACCCATCCTTCAAATCTAATATAAAATAATGAGAAGATTATAAAAAGGAATAGAGAGCAGGGACATACGTTTGTCTTGAGGTCGTTGAAGGCGTTGCCGATAATTGGTGTGTAGAGTCCAGAATGATTGTGGCTTGATGAACTGGATAGTACTACCGGCATTTGCCGAGGGGAGTGCTTACTAAGCAATAGCATTCTCAGAGACTCTAGAACTTCCCACGGCCACTTCTAGCACCGATTAGATCGCAGGACCTGTTATCGCATACAGAGCTGCTGACGCTGAAATTGCATCTTCCCTGGCACTTTTAACATCTTCCGCAGGTCATGGGCATCTCGTACTCAGTGTCACATTACCGCGCCTACCCATGCACTCTGTCTCTGTCATCTTGACCTCAGGAAGTCTAAAGTCCAGTCCTTCGAAGAATTAATGTTGAATTAATACTTTTCGTTCTGGCGACGCATTTCATCAACGTTTCATAACGTTGTCTTCCTCCGGGTCCTGTCTTACCGAGTCTGGAAATTCGTATCATTGTCTTCACATCGAGCTTCCCACTCCGCCGTTTGTTTACGCCTTGAAGCTTCCCGATGTCAAAATGTAATTACGTTTTTACAGTGTTCTGCTTTCCTGCGAAATAAAAGGGCTTCAAATCATGCTCACTTTTCCATATCTTCTCCTCACTTTCCAGTTACCATGAGTTCACCCGTGAAGACACTCCTTCTGAACCCCCCCTTCCGCGCAGAACATGTCGGATCCTTGATTCGTCCCCGTCCTCTTTACGAGAAGCGTTGCCTCTATGAGGAAGGCAAATGCTCTTTAAGCGATCTTAAGAAGGCTGAGGAGGATGCAGTCAAGCATGTCGTCAAGCTTCAGCAAGAGCTCGGTATCAAGACTATCACTGATGGCGAAGTCAAGAAGTATATATTCCTCTATTCTTGCTTGATGCGTAATACTCACTTGTCTGAAGAGCTGCATTCTACGACGGCGTTTTTGAAAATTTAGAAGGAATGCTGTTCATGCCAGCTCGTAAGTTATTCTTTATCATGATTCACCGAGTGGCTTCTGAAGACTCGCTGCCATTATCAAGGACCCATCACGGAATTCAAGGTAGTTCTTCACACGTGCAAATGTATTGACCTCGATTTACGCTGTGATTAGCGTTATATCCCGTATATCGGAATGCTGTATGCAGCAGGAGTACCTACTGATGCAACATTTTACTGCAATGTAAGTTCTTCTACATGTATTTTCAGACGATGCTCTTCATTCCACTTGATGCGAATCAGGGTAAAATTAAGCGTACAAAGCCTTTTTATGTCGAAACGTTCAAATCACTAAAGAGCTCGGTACCACCAGAGGTCATTCGTAATCGCACTTACACGAGTTTCGGAATTACTCAATCACTTTGTCCTCAGGATGTGAAGAATATCAAGATTAACATGTGTCCTCCTGACTGGTGGCACCATAGACATGGTTCTGACCTCAGCTATGACCTGAACGTGTACAAAAATGACGGTGGGTGTGCTATGCGCCGGTTGTCGCATAACCGTGCCTCTGGGTCCTCAGCTGACTTCTCGTCTACCCAACAGATGAGTACTTTGATGATCTTGGTGTGGCGTATCGCGCCGAGTTTCAAGAACTCTATGCCCTTGGATGTCGTACGGTCCCTGAGTTCTTGCTGATGCTTTTCCTCTATAACTGACCATTTACCTTCGGCAGGTAACATTCAGCTGGATGATCCGACCTTTGCTTTCTTTTGTTATGAGCCAACACTAGCCGGAATGAGAGAGGCTGGTGTCGATCCCGACGCCCTATTGGAAACGTACATCCGTGCAATCAATGTGTGTACTCAAGGGCGTCCTAGTGATCTCAACGTTGGCATACATTTCTGCAGAGGCAATTACAAGGTGATTATTCAAACGCTTTTCCTTGGGGGAATGACGGTAATCTTTGCTTCAGGGATTACATTTTTGTGAGGGACCTTACGACTTTATCGCCGAAAAAGTCTTCAAGAAACTCGATGTTGATACCCTCTACGTAGGTTTTAGTGCACCTTGACTCGTATTTTCCTTACACCCCTTTTGTCAGCTCGAGTACGATGATCAGAGAAGTGGCACTTTTGCTCCTTTGAAGCATGTACCAATGGATAAGACAGTCGTGCTTGGTCTTGTCACTTCGAAGAACCGCGAGGTGCGCTGGCTATCAAAACTTGAAGCACCTCACTTTCTGATGTGCAACCAATAGCTAGAGTCCATTGAACAGTTGAAAGAACGGGTTAGTGAGGCAGCTACTGCTATGTCTGAGGGAAATCCTCACCGAACTAAAGAAATGGCTATGAATCAGTATGTTATCGGTCTGCAAATGAAAATGCCTACTGACATTGGTTTCGATCTAAGACTTTGTATCAGCCCTCAATGTGGGTTTGCCTCAGTTTGGCAGGGTAATCCAGTGACCGAGGAGGCAAGTATTAACATTGAATCTTTGATCACCCATTGTTCAAGCTAGTCTCCATTGACAGGACGAAAAAGCGAAGTTGGCGCTCCTTGTCGAAGCAGCGAAGCAAATCTGGCCAGACCAGTGAAATAGCGTCTGATTCTATAGCATATTGTCTAATCTTCTCTCTTCTGTCACCGATGTATACTATGAATATCCCCCCGCGATTAGAAGAGGTTACTATGTACATACCCTAACCCCTATCATTTATGTATTATGTATCACCGTGACAAGTCACAATCACGATGGCTTATTAGTTCCAAGCAACCTTCAAGACGTCAACGACACCAACGAAGACGACGCTTGAGAGCGCGTAGACTCTCCTAGCTCAATGTGGGAGTCATCACTCGCATCACTGCCTGCTTTAAATACCTCGGACCTTATTTTGTACTCGCTGCCTTTTTTGTCTTACCCGACGAGCTCATTCTTAAGCTTCTACTGCACTAACGAAAAGTCCATTATTCGTTGCAGCAAGCCTGCAAAGACAGTCGCCCCGTACATCTACTATGTAATACAGCAAGACGAATGAAGAGGTTGATTCTCTGGGGACACGTAGAGGCGGTGCTCCACAAATTACAATCGCAAAAGCGGACTTGGCAACGAAGGAGGATGTAGCCCGTGATGAGAAGTTCAATTTGAGCAGTAAGTGAGGATGATGCCTCGAGCGCAGTCTTTACTAGTGAAAACAGCGGTCATTGCTACCAGTAGATACATACGCATCAAGTAGATACAATTATGGATTTTCAGTACTTCTGAGCTCTCTATATTCAGACTTGTTTATTTTTCCGACACTGCATGTATATTATACATGGGATAATTCAAATTGATTGATCGAGCAAGCCGCATGTACATTCATTGCTTTCGACACTAAGTGACCCCTCTCAGGCGGCAAGCTTCAAGGCCTTAGCCGCTCTTTCGTTTCAAATTTTCTCTGTCTTTCCTTTTTTTTCCTGCTTTCTTGTATCTTTTGCTATGCGTGCGCCTGGTTGGGTTCTAGGAACTATTCTCAGTCTTCTGCACGCCTCATGGATGGTCGGGGCGTTCAGCTTTGACGCCGGCACTCCAACTTCCTGTGATGATATCACTGTTTCGTGGTCTGGTAAGCCTTCAATACGTTTCTGGTCCTACAGCCATTAACAGTCTCCAGGTGGCACTGCTCCCTACCAGCTTCTAATTGTTCCAGTGAGTGATCAATTCTGCTTCAGACTAAAAGAATGACTGCAATTTTTGTCAACTCAGGTTTTTGATACACCACGGAATATCTCCATCCCCTCATCTGCTTTCAGCAATGGCAAAGGCAGTTACTCTACTCAGTTACCACTTCCCCAAAACAAGACATTTCTCTTGACCATGTCAGATGCAACCGGGTTTGGAACCGGAGGGAGCACAGAGCTGTTGACGGTAGGGGCTTCGAAGGGAGGTAGTAGCTGCAACACGACAGACCCAGGTAAGCAGTATGCTCCTCTACGCTGGTGCTCATACTTATTGATTTGAACTTAGGTGTTGCATTCTCTTTCGAGCTAGACTCTGCTCTGCAACAGTGCAGGTACCCCGTGTTTGTAGTCGGTCGTGTATTGCTCTAGCTGATAACTTTTCTCGCAGAACATTCACATTTAGCAATTATACAGGAGCTGAACAGCCTGTTACCGTTATGGTTAGATCTCTCTCCTATGTGACCGATTCCTTGAACTCACCCTGTTCGCCTGTAGGGGATTATACCAGGAGGGGACTCTTTTACTGCGTTCCCTCCAACGGGCTCAATTAGTTACGATTGGACGGCGGATGTATGGAATGGTACTTCACTCATTTTCCTGATGACGGATTCGCAGGGGAGACAAGGGGGGAGTTCTGATGTGAGGACTGTTGGAATTTCCGATGATAGCACATGCATAAATGGCCAGTCCCCTTCATCCACTGTCTCCCCGACTGCTTCTTCTACTGGTGCAGCTTCTACCACCTCATCATCCTCGTCCGCCTCTACTTCGATTGGCGCCATTGCCGGAACCGTCTTGGGTAGCCTGGTATTTCTCGCAGTGTTCATCACACTTGGGCTGTTCCTCCTTCGACGCAGACAAGAACAACGGAGAACAAATGGATGGAACGGGCCTTCTGTTGCTTTTAAGCGACATTCGCGCAGAACCAGTCCAAATGTCAATCTATTAGATGTACCAGACCATACGGCTGGTACACATTCTTACTCCATGTCTGCAGATGCTTCAACTCACCCAGATGCTACATCTCCAGCACCGTTTTTATCACATACACAACACTCGGATCCTTTCCTTTCCCAGTCGGAGGTGGCCAATCATTCGCAAGTTTCTATTAGTGCCTCAGAGGATCCATTCAACCCTTATTCCCCTTCTACTACCATTACTCCTTTTACTGCACACACCAATCCACACCGAACCTCGAACTCTTCAAGAAAAGCCAGCTTGGCAGGACAGTCAAGCCGTACGCAGAAACCCTCGCGATTCATCGTACACACCGATGCGGAGGATCCCCTACCCCCAGACGAGGAGGAGGAGGTAATAGAATTGCCTCCTCAGTATTCTGAACGTCGAGCGCCACACACGCTATCTTCTACGTCGCCGTCTGGTAGCGCTAACACATTTACGCCTGATCATAAAGGGCCTCTGTCTTGATTTACTATCTGGACCACATCTGGAGGGTGTGGATACTATCAATGTACATCTATTGGTTCGTTCCCTTGAACACTTGAACATAGACTTTGCTACATCTCATTATCCAGCCATAATATCTTCGCCTAGTACCCCTTCTTGGCTTGTATACCGTTTATACGATTTGCTCCCTTGATGACATTGATTTGCATCTTTTAGTGCTGATCGTCAACTTCTCATGTCACAATCTGACTCTGCATGCGTTAGCACTTTTTCTCCGTTCATTTCCACCAACTGAGCCATCTTTGAAATCCCGTTTGGTTGCTGCTGGCGTATAATCGCGTATGGATGTTCAAGCCTCGGTGCACCAAGAGATATCCCAGTGAGTATTAAACCGGTCAATCGATTGGGAAGGCACCGTGTCTCTGACACTCATCAGGCCCTGTCAGATACCAACTCCGTTTCTTGACTGCTGGACAGCCTCAAATCACCTTTGTGACTCAATATTACTTTGCATGAATCGGAAACTCGGCGCCCCTGTTACTGCGGTACATACCATGCATGCTCTCAGCAGCCTCGATTCTTTCAGATGCCTCAAGCTTCAACATATATCAGAGGACTCCCGAGCCCTTATCAGATTACTTTAGGGTATCAATAGTCTCACCTTCGTATGGAATCACTACGGCAAGAGGTCGGGAACACAGCAGGCCAGCCAATGTCACGGAGAAAGTTTGAGTGTTTTTATCGAGTCTAATTCTAGGGGCGTGTGAGCCTTTCCCTCAATTGCTTGTATGTGTACACCGAAATCGTAGGCTATACTGATGATTTTCCTTAATGGAATGACAAGCACAGAGTCTTGCGCCAGGAAAGTCGCGATTGAAAAGTAATCACCAGTCATCACTTGTGGCTCAAGAAAAATTCACGAACGATATGATAGATACTAATCGAAATAACGGTGAATCTACAAAATACAAATATCACTGAAAACAGTCTATAATTACAGTGTTCAATATTACGTATCGCGTCTCTCGCTGGGAGCTAGAAATCATGTACGCCAGTACACCCGTGTTCAAAACAGTACTTAGCTAGCTGCTAAGCTTTTGCTTGGCGAAGGCGTCAATAAGAGCTTCCTGGTCTTTGCGTCGGCGATGCCTTCTCCGTCTGTCGTCCTTGATCACACGCTCAATCCTCCGTCGATTCCTATCGGAATTCCTAGGATCTGTCAAGGCGCTTTTGCACTTATAACATGCAAGCTCGATGCTCGCGAGAAGACGAAGTGTCTCCGAGTTATTGAGAGCCTTTCGCGAGTAGAGCAAGAAATAAATACAAATCGAGGAAACAAGATAGTCTAACTCACATTCAAGGACCAAGAAACAACACCCACATCTTCGACACAACCGATTACCACAAAATTGCCCCTCTTCTCCGCTTGAAGGTCGGTACCCTGCGCTTGCGTGAATTTCAGTTTGAATGTCGGTTATATAAAACTTACTTCGCCAAATTGAGTAATCAACTTGTTCGTAGACAGTGCGCGCACGACTGCAGGATTACATCACACCTCAAGAATCATGGGGCGCCACAGTAATGTAGAGAACGTACCAACACGCGATGACTGACCAATCACTTCTTGACTTACTAGTCCTCTACCCATGTACACCCAAGAGTCTCTTTCGGGTCTGCGGATGTGTACCTTGACCTGGATGTCACGGAAGTTCTCGCGGGGGATTGCAGGAGCTGAAAATATTCACTCGTAAGCGTGTGGTTGATAGAGAATTGCAGATAGTGCATCAAAAGCAGAGCTAACGTTGCATGTTACTCGCATCTGAAGGTGCGACTGATGTAGATATCTGTGGTTGAGGTGGTTGAGGTGGTTGAGAGGTAGAACCGGCCACGGTATCGTCGACGACCATGTTTTCATCCATCTTAGGTGAACATTTGTGAGCACTGAGTATAAAAGTAAAATTGGCAGTTACCATATCCATGTCAACCCTTGAAGGTGGAGAGGAAGCACGTATAGTAGGTGGTGATGAAGAATGAAGAAGAGTCCAAGCTGAAGTCGCTGCACTCAGAGTCAGTAACGCGCCAAAACAATTCCAGTCACGTGCGTAGACCTGCGCGTCGTTCTCAATTTGAAAAAACGCGCTATTGTGACCCGACACACTCGAATCGGAATATACTGTGTATTTGACATTTACCTACTAACTATTGTCATCTCTTTACGGACTTCAAAAAACGCTTTGTTCTCTAGCGCCCTATGTACGAGGTACTCATAGTATAAAACGAAGATTCTAAGCACGACCACCAAACTGCAATTGGTCTCGTTCCGCTCTTAAAAAAGAATGAGTCGTCCGGTGGGGTGACTGTATATGACTGTACGAATGACCGAAAGGTCTCGTATCGTGTACGTTGATTCGAGGTCGAAATATAGTTACACATCCCTAACAATACATGCTTCATAATACTATCTGGACTCCGAAGACTGATACGTTCCTCCTACTAGGCAGAGATTACGGGGAGTGAATTGAACATTAATAATCGGTGTTCTTTTAGTAGGGAATGTAGCAATCATATCAGTGGTCCTGAGTTCATGGTCAGCCTCGGACTTCGAGATGTAGGAATCACTCACGACTCAAAAATTCCTTCTTCTCCGTATTTTTGAACAACTGGGGCGTCGTTGTTGCCCAAACCCGGTGCTGATGCTCCGTGGTCACGAGCCTTACCAGGGGAACCGCCAGCCCCTTTGACGTCCCAGCATCGCACTGTCCAGTCCGCGCCACCGCTAACCAGCAATGAGGACTCGGCACTAAATGCGAGACTATAAACAGAGGCAGTATGGCCTGTCATCTTCTTGATCCTTTTACCGGAACCAAGGTCCCATAAATTGATAGCAAGATCTTCGCCTGTGACCTATGTTATTTTCGGACTTCTGACCAATATTTCAAACGTACCTGCGCTTGCGAGGTAGCGCCCATCCGGGCTAATGGCCATTGCGGATACGGCTCCCTGGTGTCCGATAAAAACACGTACACACGACCCGCGCTGAACATCCCATAAGCGAGCAGTCCAATCGCTGGAACCGGTTGCCAGATACAATGAGTTGGGATGGAATTGTATGCACTACAGGTGATACGGTAATAAGAGCCTCGACGAAAGAGTCAAAGTGACTGTCACTTACATCAACGTCCCCTAGATGGCCTGCATATATTCTCAGACAAGAAGTGCGGTCTGTAGACCAAAGCCTGGCGGTGCGGTCACGACTTGCTGTGGCAAAGTACACACCGATGGGACTCCATTTTACATCCCATACAGGGTTTTCATGACCCCGGAACGCCACCACATTTGTCAAAGTATCCATTGACCAGAGCCGGGCAGTACCATCTGCGGAGGACGAGAGCAGATACTTTGGAGGGCCTGCTGAGCCGCTTAGGGGGTCAAATGCAACGGCATAAACAGGCCCACTATGCCCTATGAGCTTTCGTGTCGAACTTCCTTTTTTCTCTTTGATCTTGCGGAGGGACGCAGCTATGAGCAAGGTAAGAAAGTATTCCTCTTGGTAGGATGAGGTAACGGACGATCGCGAATGGAGTTGGCCACAAAATCACTCCGCATTCCCCGCAGCTTTTCACCCTTCAAGCTCCATAACCGGATATAGCTCTCAGCAAATCCAGCTGCCATGAGAGATGTGTCTTGAGAGAATGTACAGCAAGGAGCGCTAAGGTATCAATTAGCCCGAGCACTGACAACAAAGAACAAAGAGTATGAATGACTTACCCTTCAGGGACATCATGCAGAGTATAAGCACATATGCTTGGTAGAGCTCGCGCGCGTGCTGCACTTGCCTGTGTAGAGCTGAGGTCTACATTGCTTAATGCTGAAGGCTCCAGTCGTATTCGTTTCCGCGCGTCTCGAACAGCACTAACTTCGCGGTCAACATCCACTGTTCTGAAGTTGGGTGGTCGTGGCAAGAGGTCAGATTCTGTTGGTGCAGTCATCCCTGGCAATGCTTGAGGTCGAGCCAAAGTCATGTCATATTGAACGGTTGGATCCCGCTCAACCATGGCCTGCTCCCTCACGACACGTTCTGTTTCTGCGCGAAGTTCTTCGGACATCGGGGCTGGTCCAAGCTTTACATCGCCTTTTGATATATTGAAAGCTTGTGGATTATATATTTTTGATGTGGCACCGTTGGCTTGTGGTATTAGAGAAGATGTAAGACCTGTAGACTCTTCCCAAGTTGAAGATGGTAGGGACGCCGAACTTGACGACGTTACTAGATCTCAAATAAACACACGCATTGCAAAGACAGACTTTAGAAAGATATTTACCGTCAAACCGTAGGTGGTTGTTGACTACTTGCATAACTGCGACTCTTCCTCGCTTTCCCTTCTCGCCATAGAAACCGTGTCCTGCGCCCATCGATTCCCCTCCGACACCCTCTGTGAGCCATCCTAAAAGCAGTCCAAATCCCGAACGGCTGATACGGACCAAGTACTTTTCATCCCGGAACCGCTGGGCTAGCTCGTCATTTTGAACATGAGCAGGCAGAAGGAGAGTGGAGAGATGATGCAAAGTAGCGGAGTGTGCGGCCTCAAGTTGAGGGGCAAAATTCGCGAAAAAGTCGAGAGCTTGACAGCAGCTATTATTGAGAAGCTGTTAAAAGGAAAAGTGACTGCACTCTTACCTGCATCCTTGCGTCCAGCTTGTATTAAATCGAGATAAAAATGACAGAATATGGGGAACAAAATTGGGCGGAACTCAGGCTATATAAAAACACAATCATTTTATATTTCACATTAGCATGGTCGGCCATACTCACTCGATACATGTCTAATGATCCTTCAACCCAGGCTACTAATTCTCGGAATCCCTCTGGTTTGTCGGAGGGATCCTCGATCAGAATATCCTCCGAGCCCACAGATGATATATTGGAAATGAGATTCTGAAGGGCAGAAGGGTTCCCCATGGCATTGAGTTCATTCAGGACATTATTCGAGTCTTTCAACGCGTTTTCTCCTGGACGAGAGGGTTTCTGCGCAAATACAGCTAAGGTCTTGACAAGTTCTTCTGCATCGATGGTCTCGGTTTGGCCGCTTAAGTTGTCTGAGGACGGGGTTTCGATTGCTTCTAGAAGAGCCTTTTCAGCTGCAACATGACCACGAGTACGCAAGTAGTCGAGCACCATGCGCTCAACTTCGGTTGCATTCTGAGCAGGATCCTGTGCTTGGGCTGAAGCACTTGGTGAACGAGAAGAGGCGGGGGGTGTATTTCCAGACATAACTGGCTACGGTGCAAGTTCTGCAATGTCGGTCATGTGATCACAACGCCGATAAAACGCGTCGTTCATTGTTCAAGTTGCTCTTCACTCTCCCCATGACTTCAAAGCAAGCAAGCCGTCAAACCATTACTCTCAAGGGCTCTACAGCTCTTGTTACTGAATTCTTCAAATATGCAGTGAACACGTTCGTTCTTGTTGTCTTTCTTCTTTGGTCATTTATCGACATCTTTCAAGCATTCTTTTTCAACGCGAGGTATACCCCTCAGACGACTTCCATATGGTAAAGAAATACGGCCAAACCGTTCTAGTAACTCAAGATCTCGCATTGGAGGGTTATATCAACAAGTAGGTGCATCAGACTACTTGTTCGGAACTGTCCTTAACAATCACCATCAGGATATTGACACAGGTTGAGAGTGAGCACTTTGTGGCGCCTAGAAATTATAGACCGGCCTGAAATTGTTCTGGACAGAATGGCTTCTGACAGGCTCCGTAACGCAATTGGTACTCGCTATCATCTCAAAGGATTCACGGACTCCATTAGAACGGTGGGTGTTCGATATCAAGCTAGTCGAGCCTCCTCCAGACTCGAGTGAGCCGTAAGTTTGCCCCTGCTTTCCGGTTTAAAGACTCCGAGCCCATTCCCGTTGTAGACCGCCACCGAAGCCCGAAGCAGAAATACAGTCGGAGATTCGTGCCATATTGAAGCAGATCATTTCAATGGTGACATATTTGCCGGTGATCAAGGAGCCAACCGTGTTCAACATCCTTGCATACACATCTGACTCGGCAGATGTCCCAGCTGGGGAATGGGTTGACACTGATCCGCTGGCGATCGAGGCAAGCAAGAGCCAACAAGTGAAGATGAGGAGTTTCAGCACAGACCTACATCGAATTGAAGCGATGGTGGCATATCGGTACGAAGATTGATAGGGACGTCGATGAAGAGCACATGAGACTAGACAGGAACATGTATGATTGTACGACCGAGAGAGTGGAATTGGAGATAATTATCGGTAGTAGCGAGATACTATAGTGAGGACGATTGATGCAGCACCGAAAGAAAGGTGCATCACCATGGTCACGCCCGAAACCACCGTGACCATCATTTTTGTTTTCCTCTACTCATACTTTAGCCCACTCTTTCCTTTTCCCTACGCTGTCTGGCTACACTCTTTTTCTTTTTTCTTCTTTCTTGCTTCGTGCTCTCTTTCAACATCGTCTGGTTGATCTGGACCCGCTCCTTTAATCTTGCTCAACGATCTCATACACGTTTACAATGGGTGAAAGCTGGTTTCGCAGGGAATTCCTCAACGGAAGGAGGCTCGCTTTCAATGTCATTTTCTATGGCCTCCACCTTTTCTTCTTCGCCTATGGTTGGTACAGTCAGGTAATCCGTATATACCGTTCAACTTTTCTCTGTGCCACTCATCTCTTTGTCTCAGGAAACTAACAAAAAGCTGGCCGCTCTCAATGGCTTGAAATGGTCCGTATGGGTTTCTCGGGGTGCCGGTCTCGTTCTTGCTTTCGATGGTGGTCTTATCCTCATCCCGATGCTTCGAAATGTCATTCGTGTTGTCCGACCCAAACTTCAGTGGTTGTTTCCTGCAGACGAGAACATTTGGTTCCATCGTCAGGTAGCATATTCCATGGCTTTTTGGTCGATGGTACACACCACCGCTCATTATGTCAATTTCTTCAACGTCGAGCGTACCCGTGAGTATGATATAACTTTACTTTATCACTTTCTAGTATACTCATGGGGCATGCTACAGAGGTTCGGAAACAGATTGCCCTTCAGATTCACTACACTCAAGCTGGAGGCATCACTGGTCACTTCATGCTCCTCATGATGGTGTTGATGTATGCTACAGCCCATCACAAGGTCCGCAACCAATGTTTCGAAGCTTTTTGGTACACACACCATCTTGCATTTTTCTTCATGCTTGGACTCTTCACCCATGCTACTGGTTGCTTCGTCCGTGACTCTGTTAACCCAGACTACATCAGCACTTTCCCCTTCTACTCAACCGAGCATTGCCTTGGATACCTTAGCTGGAGATTTATCATTTGGCCTGCTATAATCTATTTCGGTGAACGTGTCTACCGGGAAATCCGCGCTCGTAGGGCTACACGTCTATCCAAGGTTCTGGTTCACCCTAGCGGTATGTACATTTTGTGAATTGTGAAGTCAATCCTTATATGGTTTATAAAGGTGCCATGGAGCTCCGTATCGTCAAGCCCAGTTTCAAGTATGTGGCGGGTCAGTGGCTTTTCATTCAGATTCCCGAAATTTCCAGGTTTCAATGGCACCCGGTGAGGCTTTCAACGCATTAAGTCAAATTGCCCGCTGACTGATGATACTCACAGTTTACCATCACGTCTGCCCCCGAAGATCCCTATGTCTCTATTCACATCCGTCAAGTAGGTGATTGGACTCGTGGACTCGGAGAGCGTCTTGGAGTTGGTCCATCTGTGGTTGCTGCCATGACACAGGCTGCCATGAAAGGTACCGAGAAGGATGAAAAGACCGGCATGACCCGCGGTGACTTTGTCGAGCTCGACTCTAGCAGTGGTGCTTCCCTTCCTACTGTTAGAATTGATGGGCCCTATGGCGCTCCCGCCGAGGATGTGTTCGATGTCGAGGTTGCTGTCTTGATTGGTGCTGGTATTGGTAGGTCACATTTGGTCAGATTGACGTTTCAAGTGGTTGATGTATCATTTCACGCAGGTGTTACACCCTTCGCCTCCATTCTCAAACATATTTGGTACCGTCAAAAGAGGGGGAACCTGGGCACTCTCCGCCGTGTCGAGTTTTTCTGGGTCTGCCGTGACGCCCCTTCGTTTGGTTGGTTCCAAAGCCTGCTTCAGGAGGTGGAATCCGCTCAGGCTGATCGTAAGTTCTAATTATATGGCTTTCTTGTTCTGTGCTAAATGTAAAAATAGCCAACTTCTTGCGGATCAACATCTATCTAACTCAAAAGATCGGCGAGGACATGCTTTGGAACATTGCCGTGAACGACGCTGGTGCTGAATATGACCCTCTTACCCTTTTGCGTACCCGTACAATGTTTGGACGTCCTGATTGGATGACCATTTACGGTCAGATGAGACAAGCCATCGAGTCTGGACAATATATTCCAGGCAGCAAGTCTCAGTTGAAGACTAAAGTGGGAGTACGTGGTTTAGCGTACTTTGTTGTTAATACAATACTCATGTTTCCCTTTCAGACATACTTCTGCGGTCCTGGTGTCCTCGCCAAGGCCATCAAGGAAGCGACAGTTCACCATACTGGCTCGAATGTGGAGTTTTCATTCGCCAAAGTATGCATTAAACATATTAAATTTTCGCCTTCATTGATTCACTAACTTCATTCCACAGGAGCACTTCTGATCGAGATAGGCATGGGGATTTGGTTGGTGAGATATGTATACCCTTCGACGTCTTTCCATGTACAGTACAGGCCATCACTCCGAGAGTTGCTTTCCTGAATACATTTTTCGCACCTGTTGCTGTGTACATTATTATGGGCAGTGTTACTATGGAAGCTTTAATTTATCTAAATGCTAGAGTTAATGTTGCGATGGGTATAACGAATTCTAGAGAAGAATCCCGAAATTGGTCGAGTGATCGGTCTATGACGATGTTACTTCTTCGAGACGGCTGCCCCACAGTTTGGTAGCTCTCTTGCGCTTCTGAGACGAATTCGATAGAGAGCGTTTGACCTGTTCTTGTGCTACCATTCGTATGGATTTCTTTCCTCTTAGCGCGTTTCGCCCCTCTCGTGAAGTGAAAACCGACGGTGGCGTACTCCCTTCCCCGCTTTCTTTGATGAGGGGTTCATCGATATCATGATCGGGGAAGAATTCTTGGAGATGCTGATATATATCCTCGACAAAAGGTCGTGCCCACGCAGAGTCACGTTTGTTAGATACTCGACTCAAGTGATTGGAGCCTTTGCTCTCTCGCTGATGGCGAGATCTCATGTCGGAAGGGGGCTTCTGCCACATGGATAAGCCGGTACTGGTCTCGCCGTCACTATCAGAGTTGAAGGTGGAAGAGACTTGGGTGGAGTTAGTCGAGACAGCACTTTGCCGAAGTGTCGGAGTGGAAGGTGCGCGCCGAGGAGTCTGGCTGTGAACAGAAGTTCTAGAAGAGTATAGGATGTGAGTATTTGTGTTGGGGAGAGGAGGTGGCTGGTACACGAATGCAGCTCGAGTGGACCCTGAAGGTGCTTCCTCTGGATCAGGATTGGCGACATAGAAAGATTTCTTGCGACGAGTAGACCATCTCGAGCTAGAATTCGATGTGCTTGGAGACGATGAGTTATCATCTGGATACGCATAAGGACTCGACCTAAAGGGGGAAGCGGGAGGCGTAATGTGGACAATGGGCGGCGGAGGACCAGATGAATTAGCTGAAGCCTTGTTTCCTGTTAATGACTCAGGAGAATTTACACCACCAGCGCCTGCTGGAATTGGTATCGAGAGCTGAGGGAGTGAGGGAATTGCTGGAACTGGAGGTAAGTCCTTCTGAGTGTATCTGCGAAAAGATATACTGATGGACGATTTAACGCGTCGGATGATTGGAACTTCTTCATGTGTTCCTGACGACCCCTCGATATCAGACCGGTCAAAAGTCCAACCAGGCTGCATAACAAGATAGGGATGATTCTGCAATTCTGCGGCCGAGGGTCTGTCTTGCGGGTCCCTTAGAAGCAAGCTATGTTAGCGCCTATCGTGGTATGCGAACGATGTACCCACTGCGCAAAACATTTTTCTCGTATATCCAGCGCATCCTTGTTCAAATGAAGATTCTTGGGCACTGGAGGCGATTGCTTGTCACGCCAGACCTTCGGCGGGTCATGAGATATGGAGTATTGAATGAAACCGTTAAGATTTACCTTAAGCATCACAGGCCATAATTCTTCACCGTACCAAGGTCTCTTCGCCGTCCACATTTCGAGTATGACACACCCAATACTCCAAATATCAACTTTGGTATCATATCCGCCCGTTCGCTTGGGATCAATAGCTTCAGGCGCCATCCAAAAACTAGTCCCTTTCATCTCGGTAAAGGCTCGGCCGTCGATCTCTCCAGCTTGCTTAGAGATACCGAAATCCGATATTTTACATATACCAGACACTTCAACGAGAATATTATCAGCTTTGAGATCCTATTCTGGTTGTTAGCTAATAAAACGTGATCAGAGGTGCATGACTCAAACTGACCCGATGAATGATACCCTTGGAATGCAGATACTCAAGTCCATTCAGTATTTGTCTGGTGAAAGACTTGGTGACTTCCTCGTCAAACCGACCGTGAGCTTTCAGGCAACTTCCAATCGTTCCTCCAGACACATATTCCATGAAACTAAGTAGCGTTAGCTTGGGTAAGCTCCTTTAAGACAGAGATGAGAAGCTTACAAGCTCAAGTGATCGAGGCTTTCTTCAAAACCTAGAAATTGGACGATATGCGGATGGTCCAACTCCTGGAGTGTATAGCTTTCAAACTTCAGCGCTTCTATGACTTCAAGTTGATGGGCGTCGGCGTGAACCCCTTGGCTCCTGAGTAGTTCGACTTGCTTGACAGCAATGATCTCTCCATTTGTAGCATTGAGTGCTAAGTAAACGTGCCCATAGCTCCCTTTCCCAATCAGTTCTCCCTTAACCCACTGAAAGGTAACTACAATTCAACTGTCAGGTCAAATTTATACGGAAGCATATAACTAGATACCTTGAGTAATGGGGGAAGATGCGTACGGCAATCCAGCTCGCCGAGTGGGCTTCAACGTTTCCAAGTGACGGCTCTCGTTGTCCAAAGATAAATTCGACAGGGATACAGAGGTACTTTGCAAATCCCCGCTTGGGCCTCCGCGATGCGTTGGAAAGAAACTTGGGACGCCAGGAAGAACAGTTTGGGATGCAGGGCGGACAGCCCATGTACCATTTGTATGAAGTCTCGTCTCAAAGGTCGTCGTTGTCGTCATATTCGTCGGCGAGGTAGCTTGAAGGCCTCTCTGTTGCAGATACTTTTGCTTCGCATCTAGGGGAATGACCTGATTCATCGACAGCAGGCTATTGAAGGATTAGACGGTGAGGAAGATAACATGTTGGCTGCACAGCGTGGTATCCTGTCAACTGGTATGATCCACATCAAGTTTCAGAGTCGTAATAGTATACAAAGCTGGGAACAAGATGCAGTCTCGGAGTAGGTAAGGCACTGCAGGGGTCACGGTCATATTAGTCTTGTCACATAAGCTTAGCGATCGGCACGTTTCTTCGATAAGATTAGATGATACTCTTCTGCGAATGATAGTAAATGATAGGTATTTGGATGCATAAGTAAACCGATGCACATCAGTGCACATCCTAGTATATTGTACAGTACATGTGTCTAGTTCGTAGTGGCGCAGGTAGCAATAAATGATGTTGATCTAAGACGTAACTGAAGCCTTGAGCAATATCGTTCCTCAGGGATGAAAATACTCACCCAGTCCATGAGGGACCATGGCGTGTTAATCGATAGTAATAGGATTGTTGGCATCACCAGGCTCGGGGTTTGTAGAGACTGTCGCAGAGCTTGCAATAGTAAGGTCACTGGATGACGAAGCTCTAGACGAGGATCTTGAAGGTACGAATATGGATTGCAACATGTTTGTTGACTTGCGCTTTCTCTACAGGGATGCTTCAGTTGAGATTCAACTCGGAAGATACGTTGGAATGCACTGTTGATGACCGGAACTCGTTCATTGAAATTTCGACTATCTCGTCCTCGTCTACAACCAGAGTGTGATCGTCGTGCTGCTCATCTTCCCAGTCGCTGTCGTCAGCAGTGAGATCAATCATTTCAGCGGGCAGAGAAGTTGGGAGTTTTGCTTGATATTGAGCGTTAGTCTTGATTGGCCTCTTGAACTTAGTAAAGGGTGAACGAGTCACTGCCTGACGGCGCTGGCAGGCTGAAACATGCCTTAAAAAAGGACTCAAACGGAGCTAGACGACGTACTACGGAAAGGTTTGACAAGTTGAGAGGCTACCAAACCGAAGAATGGTCGGTCTTTGCCCTTGCTCTTCTTTGGCAAAGATCTATGTGAGTAAGATCGATGATTAGATTCTGCAACAAAGCACCTATGGATCTTACCGAGAAACATTCGCTGCGTGTGTGAGAAGCTGCATATAGTTTTGCTCAAACCAACTTTGAAGGGCAGCATGGCCGCTCTGTTTTTCATAAGCGCCCACGATTGTCTCGAAAGCGTCCCCAGATGACTTAGCGTTACGTCCAAAGTCTCCACAGCCCGCATGTCGCATAAGACGAGCGAACGTTGAATTCGCAGTCAGAGCACTACGAGCGACCTGAGCTAAATGACTATTTGTGTCTCTGTGTCTCTGTCTAGGACTCACAGTTAGTTGATGTGGCGAAGCCTTAGGAAGCACAGAGCAGAGCCGTGACCCGACAAACGCTGCCATAGAAGAATCGCCCGAGAATTCTAGTCGTTCCCTCTCCGCCTGATCGTTACAGATTGTGTCCCAAGTTGCTTCGGATAGCTGAGGGAGACAGAAGTGAAAAGATGGACCGCCAATAAGCTTAAATAAATGTTGTTGGACGACAAGAAAATCACTGGGAGATGTGCCACTGAGCACCATAGCGATGGGGGCAAGACTCAAGTATGTGGTGGTAAAAATGAAGTAGTCGCGCTATTTCAAAGAATGTCTGGTTTCATGTCCAGTGATCGTGCTGATGTAATCCAACTTTTCTGGGCGCGTTCAGTTCAACAGTCTCCAACACGGTTAATGGCTTCCTCTTCCTTTCTTCAGTCCAGCTCTCTCGCAGGTCCCAGTACTCAAAGACCAACTAATGGAGAGAAATCTACTCCAGTCGACCTTGCTACTCTACAGAATGCGAGCAAGGTACTTCACGAACAATTCTCCAAAGACTCTCAAGCCATTCCCGATCTCGGAGATACACTGCGTTCGTTCAGTATTAACGGTCTCTCCAAACAAATCTAACACTCTCAAAGCTACAGGCCAGGCATCTTCCTCTTATAGCGTGTTTCCTGACGACATTCGAGTGCCATTTCAAAAGCGAAAACTGGTCGGTATACCAGATGCATTGTTCCAGTACTACAGCAGTATGTAGGCCTTTCTCTGCAATCGTGTCTTTGCTTACCATACTTTGTGCAGGCACTAGTGTGAACTCGCACCTTGGTTTAATACCGGAGCTTGAACGGGTGTGGGTTTCTATCGACCATAAACTCTTCTTATGGGATTATAATGACAGGTGCGTACAATATACATTTCCTTTGATAATAATAGCTACTAATATCTGAAGAGCAGCCAAGAGATCAGCTCATTTGTTGACCAACCATACGTGATTACCCACGTATCTGTGGTCAAACCCAAAAAAGGTCTCTTCATCGAGGAAATATCGCATCTCCTGGTCATCTGCACTCCAGTCTCTGTGCTTCTTATTGCGCTCTCCCTGTCGCCTGTTCCTGGCTCTGGCAGTCCTGGTCGAAAAGAGGTGAAACTGTACGCCACCGACCTGACTGTTTCCACGGAAGTAGAGATGACATCTGTTGCTGGGACTCCAGACGGGCGTATCTTTATGTGCGGCTCACAAGATGGTAATTTGTACGAATTTCATTATCAAGAGAATGAGGGGTGGTTTGGAAAACGTGTACAGCTCATCAACCACTCCGTCGGAGGCATGTCCAGCTTAATTCCTCGATTTGCGACATCCAGCGTGGAAGGTGAACCCACTCATTTACTATACCTCCTACTGTACTCAAGCGTCTTTGTAGACCGTATCAATCAATTGGTTGCAGACTCCGAGAGACAATGCTTCTACACATTGACGGAGAAAAGCGTTATATCAATCTATAAACCTACCTCCGAGAAATCCGTCCAGCATGTGCAGACAATCTCAAACTTATACAAAGCAGTCCAAGACAAATGTCCTGGATCGCCAGCCGTCACACCTCAAAACTTCCAAGTAATCTCGTTACACCCCGTCAGCCTCTTGGAATCTCGAGCGGGCATTCAACTGCTTGCGATTACTACTAATGGAGTCAGGCTATATTTTTCGCCCGGATTTGGCTACACCAGCACGACACAAACTTCCGGTACACGGCCACTACAGTTGGCGCATGTTAGGCTGCCTCCGTCGAATCTGATTCATCCTGACGAGCAAGAGAAACCCTATCGACCATCGGGAAATAACTATGGAGCGGTGCAGGGTCAGGCGCCCCGCCAGTCTCGTCCATATATTACATCTAGTATCGATAATTCTTGTTACGCCCACGGTCTTACAATATGTGCTCAGCCAGGAGATGTGGACACTGGCGACTATTTACTCTGCATGTCTCCGGATCTCACGCGCATCGGTTCTCTCGAGCAGCTCAATCTTCCGCAGCAGACAGTACAACCTAATTACTCTGTTTATGGCGGGCAAAGTGGGTCAGGTAGAGCTCCCCTTACGGAGTACGCAACGATGCTCTCAATACCAGGCAGAACATGGGCAATGGCGCCTGTTCCTCAAATTCCTTTAGCTGCAGACCTGCCTGGCCTCACTGTCACGAATGAACTCGCAACTCAGTTTGGAGAAGCGCCTCGCCAGTTCATGATTCTGACGAACGTGGGTTTGACTTTTTTGGTCAAGAGACGAGCCTTGGATTATCTCAAAGCTGTTATTGAAGAATTGCAATCCCAGGGAAACATTCAACCTATTGTTGAGTTTAGAGATAGGTAGACAAAGCCACTTCTATTTTTGATACATTCCATTACTAACTTGGCTCACAGTTTTGGTCGGAACCAAACTTGTGCCATGCTACTCGGGCTTGCTTGCGGAAACACATATTTGGACGGCGTTAACCAATCTTCGTCAGGATCTAATTCGGTCAACCCTGATCTCGCAGCTGTAGCCAAACAAGCATTTTACGATTTTGGTGAAAGGCCTATATGGTCTGAGCGGATGGTTTACGGCAAGAGTATGTTCCTTACTTTCTCGAAATCTTCGAGCAGCTGTTAATTATTTCCTCGCTGTAGGTGAGAATCAGGGTACTGCCGTCTACAGTGGCAGAAGGGAAGGATTCGCTTTATATCTCGCAAGATTAGTGTGGCCCCTATGGAAAACCAAATTGGCACCATCAGGGTACGATCTATAGGAGTCTTTTGCTCGCCGTTTAATCACCTGTCTTACAGGCAGATTACCGTTCCTGATCAGCAACTCGTTACTATTCAAAGAAACCTCTACGCTCTCAAAGATCTCCTTGACAAAAATCCACATCTATTCCACTCTACACCAGGAGATTCCGCCGCATCTCGTGCTCCTGCCATGGAGCAAGAGGCCTGGAAGGTATCACGGATTGTCACCATGATTCAGTTCCTCGCTGACGTCCCTCTAGGCAGAACAAAACTCGGTCTCTGAACTTGCGTCTTTACTGACCAGGACTATTGAAGCCCTTTCATTCGTCCTTCTTCTCAATGATTATCGATTCGGAGAAATAGTTTCCAAGTAAATGTTCCTTCCTATAACAATCACCTTCCGCAATATACTTACACCAGATCTAGATGTGACAGTGATACTCAAAAAATCATTTCATCCTTAACTTTTGAGGATCTCATCACTACACAAAATGGCTTGATTGCATCGAGGGCCTTGGTGAATATTATCATCGACCAACAGATAGGGCAGCAAATCAGCGTACGTATACCACCAAAGCATACCGCTTAGCTCCACTTGCTGACCTGCACGTACAAAGGTGGACACTATTAGTGATGTGCTGCAAAACAGGTGCGGGTCTTTCTGTAGTACTGATGATGTTATGCTGTACAAGGTCACATTTTTGGTTTCTGGCCCTGAATTATGCTGATGCAAATTGCAGGCGAAAGAGAACACTCATAAGCCCGGAAAAATATCAAATGTTGCAAAAAGAAAATAGTTTGTCGCGAAATCTCTGGTGTTCTCTATATTAGAGAAAAAACACATCGTGGTCTCTGTATACCTCATGTACAGTGTATATAACAAAGGCGCGCATTTTGGAGCTAGAGAAGTTGCGAGAAATTTGCGGAGACTTCCAACTACTGAGCTATGCAAAAGGTTACTATGGATTTCTCAGCTAGACCGGTCAGCTGATTTTTCTCCAGGTGCTATCGAGCTCCCTTTACTCTGTGCGGCAGTATTTGATCAAGACAACGCTGGGTTGGATTACTGGCACTCGGGGTCGACTTCTGACGACCCACGTCGCCCTTTCTTTGAACAAAGGTTGCAGTGTTATGAGCTTATCCTAGATTCTTTGGAAGCATTTGAGCGTCAGAGCGATGATCCAGCAGCCATCGGTCCTGCATTCCCTTCGCAGGACCTGGCATCAGTCAAGGCTCACGCCTACGACCTAGCGTTTGCTAGCAAGGACGAAATCTTCCATTCTACGCTCTATGATTGGCTGATAAGCAGACAGCTTGCTGACGATTTGCTTGAAGTTTGTCATATTTCGGTTCCATTCACTTTCTGCTGATGAAGGTATCATTTTGCAGATTCGGCCACCGTTCTTAGAGGCACATTTACGGCGCGAGCCAGTGTCAGCAGAGAAATTTCAATTGCTCTGGCAATTCTACGTCAAGGACGGACAGCCTTTACGAGCTGCCGAGGTTCTCAGTGCTCTGGCAGAGTCTACTAAGTATGTATATGCGTTAGATTCATCAGACCATTCGAACTGAAGTTTCGTCACAAGCTTTGATCTTGATCTCGACGCCCGATTAGAATACCTAACATTGGCTGTCGGCAATGCGAAATCCCATCCTGTCTCCGCAGGTGGCCGACACGAAACTGCCATCGCTTTCCTGACAGACTTGGAAGAAAAATTAGAGGTCGCTCAAGTGCAACTGGAGATCTATCATACTCTGCTGCCACATGTGAGCGATGCACTGGAAGTTGGGACCCGAATCAACGCACTCTCCAAAAGATTGTTCACGATGTCGGAGGTACGCCTGGAAATGGAGCTAGGTTATGCCTGGTACTCACTCTCCACAAATTAGCTGTATCAGAACTATGCTGTTCCTTTCGATCTCCCGGCCCTCAAATTACTTTGTTTGCACGTTTCTGAGCACCGTGACGACGTCATTGTTCGTCAAATATGGAACCAAATATTTGAACAGAGTGAGCTCGTATCTGCAGCATCGCTTTTGCTTTACTGACTCTCTTCCCAGTCATTGAAGATGGTGCTGATCAATTAGCACAGGCAGATCAAGTGGTGGCAAAGGTTGTACCGCTAGGTCAAAGATTCTATCCGTCAGAGTCTGCTTTCCCCCTTCGTAAGTAGTGCTTTGTCTGGCAAATGCCGAACCGTCGACTCACATCACTGTCAGGCCTCGTCGCAGATTTCCTGGTGCGGTTTGCTCTAGAGCGAAAGCAAGTCTTACCGTATGGGTGGGCATCGAGAGTACTAGTGCAATGCGGCGTACCTTTTGCAGAGATATGGGACGCTTTCCATGAGATGTATGAATCTCATGTAAGTCCTTTTAGTCAATATAGCTCGTACAGCCATCTCACGTATGGACAGATCCCTCCGTTCAACGCTCAAGCGAACGTTCAGGCAATATCATCAGATATTGCAGTACTTCTGTCTGACTGGCTCGAGGAAGCCAAAAGACCGAACTCATCTGTGGGACGCGGAGAGTTCCCTGTTAGCCGGATAGATTTAGCTGTTGACCAGTATATTTCAGAGCTTCACCCCGATCGTAGTGAAACCAAAGCCAAGTACGAGGCCGTCAAACGGCAATTGCGACGAAATTGGTGAGCACACAGCAGTGTGCATCTTCTCCTTCCTGCCTATTGAGCTGGAAAAGTATTGTACATTATATTGGTATATAACAAGAATGGCTATCGAACTTGTACACGGCCTATGTGCACTTAATTTACTTCCAAAATTGCATCCTCTGCCCGTAGAAGTATTCTTTTCGTCACACGTTCGGTAAGCTGGTATACTCCGTACAATGCTCTGAAAAATGTTAGTCCTAAGTGCAATAGATGAGAAAAGGTACGCCAACCTTGCAGCACCCACAACAATCAAGACGGTGATAATGAGCGCTGAAATGTCTCGAGCATCATTGTTCCGCCGTCGATTGCCCCGGTACCTGGCTAGCCAGTGAACTGGGCCAATCAGAGGGGCTGAAAGCAACATTTGAATCAGAGAGCCAGCCCCGATGAGAGGGAGACCAATCACGAAACGCTGCACAAAGCGTTTCAGAAATCCAGGCCGCGGAACATCAGAAACGACGATTGGTCGTTGGTTAGCAGACAGCACAGATTCGGCGTCCAAGATACCACCATCCCGATCCTGAAGAATGCGTAGAGCGGCTTTGACGAGATCATGGACCACCTCTGTAGGGTCAAAGAAAAAATACGAGGAGGTTGAGAGGTAAATGCCAGAACTTGAGGGACCTTGAAAGTAAGCCAAGAGATACGTTGTTATAAATGAGGATAGGAGGGTAATTAATGTGAAAATGAAGGCCGATAGTCCCCCTACGATTACTGTGAAGATACACTGTGAGTCACAGAATTGAGAAATACAAATACGAATACGTACAAGGGTTGGTAGCAATTCCGAGAGCTCTAGTACGTGAGAAGCGGTAGCGATAGTGACATTGAGGACATGAGAAGAACGCAGACTGATTGGGAGAGCTATTTCGCCAT
Organism: Neonothopanus nambi; assembly: GCA_003987895.1. Lineage (NCBI taxonomy): Eukaryota > Fungi > Basidiomycota > Agaricomycetes > Agaricales > Omphalotaceae > Neonothopanus > Neonothopanus nambi. The sequence goes on from RCHF01000002.1 coordinate 46,127, forward strand.
CGCTGTAAGCATTTTACATGAACGTACTGGAGAAAGAAATTAGGGAAATTAAGATGTAAGAATAGACAGACGTACACTAATGGAGCCCTTACAGAGACAAGGACGAATGAGTCGACCGAGCTCATGCTCAGCGTCTACGCCGTCGAGACATATTCGGCACTGCTTCTCTTCTTCGTTTGGCATTACAAGAGACGTTGAACGTCGAGGTGACAGTGGACACGACACCGCCCACGGTGACTCTGCTCTGCCGCCCGGCATTATGCGATGAGAGGCCTTCCGGCTTTTCATACGGCATACCGGACTCTTGCTGTATACACTCATGTCTGATGACAGCCATATTCGTATCGTTGGCGCCGTAGCAGGCATCGGAAGTGGTCTCTGTCTTGTTCTTCTATGTCTTTTGCCTCCTTCTGACCTTTTGATCCCTCTAGGCTTGACCAAAGTTTGTACCAACGTGACTGTATATCATATACCTCTTATCCACTTGTATTTCAGGTAACGGTGGGACATGGGTGTGTAACGCCGAGCACTGTAAGCATATGTATCCTATTCTGTGTATGGTAGATGACTGCAATGTTTGCTTAGTCCTCCAAGCTGTCAACGATTCAACTGGACCCGATTTAGTTTCGACACCATCAAGACTCGTTTACAATGCTCTCCTGGCGCATATAGCGGAGCCTTTGACGCGTTTTTCAAAATTATTCGAAACGAGGTCTGTTGAATACAACTTCTATAAGAGCCTATGAGAACCTTTGTTCACTGTTCTCATAGGGTCCTTTGGCTCTCTATAAAGGAGCAACGCCGCCTGCCGTTGGTTGGGCAGCAATTGACTCGTTATTGTTGGGTTCATTACATAACTATCGCTTGTTTCTTATACGTCAAGGAATGACTGAACCTACTCCTGGCTCTGAAATACCACGACTTACTATACTTGGCCATGGTATAGCGGGTTTCTTCGCCGGTGTGACTAGGTAAGGTCGGTGTACCTCATCAGGTGCTTTCCAGTACTAAGGCTCCCAAGTGCAATCATTGCTACCCCTATTGAGCATATCAAAGGTCTACAAATTCATTGTTCCTTTTGAGTGATGCGACTAACAGTATACATTCTAGTAAAGTTGCAGCTGCAGTCTCAAAGGTCAGTGTCTGAACGCCAATTTCGTGGCCCAATAGATTGCATTCGCAAGGTATGGCGTGTACAAGGCCCGTTAGGCCTTTGGACAGGCTTCACGGGGAGTATCGCCTTTCGAAGCAATTTCTTCTGGATGTTTTTATCTTTTGAGGTAAAATGACGGACTGTTTCATGGTGATTCTGTACTGCATGTCCTTTCAGGCCCTCATGCGAGCATTTACAACTTCGAATACACTTCAAGTTAGTCCTTTCGCGCACGATTTTCGCTCGGATGCTCATCCCCTTCAAACAGATGAGCACTGGCACAGCCAATTTCCTATCTGGAGGATTAGGCTCCTTTGCATTTTGGATCATGGCGATTCCCGCTGACAATGTGAAGAAGTATGCACCTTCCTAGTGTCCGAAGAACGTAGTCTCATGGTCTCGTTTTATGGCTACGTTTTCCTTTGGCAGTCGAATGATGGCTTTTCCCCATCCATCACCTTTTCCTTCCTCACCTGCCGAGCTCAGGTTAAGGCCATCCTTTTTGAGTACAGTGCGAATGATACAAGCACAAGATGGGGTTGCCGGATTCTATCGAGGTTTGGGGCCATGTCTTTTACGAGCTTTCCCAGTCAATGCATGTGCATTCTTCGTATATGAAGGCCTGATGAGAGTTCTTGGTGCTGAAAAGGTCTGCTTCATTTCCGAATTCTCCAACAGGCGGGCTGACTGTGTCCGCGTGTCTAGACTCGACACTCTTAGACTACCATAGAGTATCAAAGCTACTTTCATAGACTTGCAATGTGTATTTGTTATCATCTACGCAATACGGTGGCTTCTAAGAAGCTGAAGGACGTTGATCGTCTCTGGGGTTAAAGTCGGTGGAATTGAATATCCGATCTGCACGAGCTCGTTCATATCAATGAAAGGATGAAGCACAAGGTAAAGTCGAACAAGCTTTAGGATGAGAGCTCCTCGATCAGCATAGTGAATATCTCTAAGCCTATATGCATGATCAGATATCATCGGCAACACATACATATGAAAAGTCTCTATTCGATTTGGTACAGACTTGACTTTTCAAGAGATACAGGGCAGAGGATCGGTTCCGAACTGCTCCTTCGATATACATAGACGTCTTCTTTGATCTCCAAGATTCGACAACTACAAGCTTTTGTTCTTAGGAAGGAGATTGCCGACCCGATATGGTGAGAGGCACTTGAGCTGACGTAGATGCTGCTTCATACTAGGGCATTCCAGTACCAGATGCGCTTAGACAAAAATTGCGTTGGGTTGCAAGACGCGTCAGCAATTGTCTTGACCGTCAAAAAACTAGTAGGGATAGTGTACTCTACAACAATTGGAACGACATTAAGTATCAATAAGTAATTAGAATAAGTTCAGCATATCTTACTACTATCTACATAGTAGTTGATACTATTATAACGATTATAATCGCCCCGGAAGCGGCCGACTTACTGTAAATTAAATCAAGACAGGGAAGTGATGGAAGCGACTTGAACTGGCTCTGATGCACTACACGTAGCAGCGCGAGAACGAGCTAGGCGGGAGCTGGCTTGGCCAAAGTCCCTGTCTAATGGTGCTTTCCCACTCTGGATCAGAGCGGTAAAGATCCATACACGCTCTAGCATTCTCGAGCTGGAATTTACATTCAAAAATTAGCCCTCAGGAGACACTGCAAGCAATATCGTTCAACTTACTGGATTCTGTTCACTTTCCTGGCACCTGCGGCACATCAGCTGCCACGCCAAAGTTTGCAGACCAACAATATGGTTGGGTGAACGAAGTGCGTTTCTAAAGGGCTAGCAGAAAGCAGAATCATCAGTCTTACGTTTTGGGAAGCTCTTGAGATGTCGATTACCTGATAGAGAGCTACGTCTCGAGTGTCTACCGCTGGATGAGGAATGCCGAGAACTGAAATTTGATTTCAACAAAGTTTCAAACAGGTCGAAATTACTGTAAGTACCTGATAGGTCATTCCAAAGACTGTGTCCGACCAGGACATGGCCTTTAATAACGTTGGCAACATGTTGTTGGACAACATTAAAAGGCACCGCGTTTCCTGACCGCGACCCAAGTCAGTATAGACGCGTAGGTAGTAAGAATGCCGAAGACATACGGCCAGTCAAGTGCGCGCGCTCTATCCCGGTGGTAGCAGTACGATAGTCAACCACCTGTTTTACAAATTTATACGATAAGTATCGAGAAAATAGTGACTAGGGGAATGTCGTATTACCTCCATTGTCGGAGCAACGTACGTATCGAGAACAGTTTGACCTCGAAAATCAACGATAGCGATACGCCTGGAGGCAATGTCAGTACTAGTTGGGAGAGCAACGTCGAAACCGCTTACGCGAGCATCGACGTTGTTCCACCAGGTCCAACTCCTACATTTATGCAGGAGATGGCATAGAATTGCTTGTTGGTGGACATCAGGACGAAAAAAGTACACAAAATTGCGGGGATGCGGAGAAGCTCGAAAGCGCAACATCACAAAGACGAGGTTGGCACCTTTAAGTACCTTCGGAGACAAGCAATGGGTTGAGTAGCTTGTCGTAGTTTTTGCGTATGAACGTATGGACGGAGACGAAGACAGACATATGCTGCGAGTAGAATGACAGAGCGAAAGATTATCAACCCGTTCAAATCGCAGGACGATGCGTAGATCGTATACGGCCATCATCGCGAGAGGAGCGGGTATAGTCAACTTCATAATTAACAACTCAGATGGGCTTTCTATACGTATTCTAATAATTCGAATCCGCTCACTTTCAACGGCACCGTAAAAGAAACGCAGATCACTGTGACGTTCAATCCACATTACGTCCTCTTCAATCTAATCCGTTTCCTCCGGTACCTGTACCCGTAAATCATATAGGCGATCAAGGCCACTTTGAGCTTGAGAGGCCGAACATCCCGCTGAAATGTCCCCAAAGGGTGTTTACCCCACTCATGAAGATGGACAAACCTTCATGACTGTATTGCGTGGAGTACTGCTACTAGCTTTCGCTTTTCCCTCAAACTCTTCCTTCTTCGTATCTGCAAGCGGTGCCAAAGAGAAACCTCTCGACCTTTCTTTGGATACATGTCCAGATGCCGAGGACGCCGGACAGGCTGCCCTGTGAAGGAGACCATCTTGGTACGCCGAGAGTCGAGCGCCTGTTTTTGTCTCTCTAAGCGCTCAAGACCGATAAGCTTGTTTGCTATATCCAAACGCCCCTCCTTCAAAGCAAGGGACGCTACCCGTCTCCTCACCCGATTGTCGAGGACAGCTTCACCCCACCGCCGTCGGAAGCTGGTAAGGACATCCAGCGCCAGTGTACCACTTCGTCGTGCGCCAAACAAGCTTCCAAGAAGCAAGAATAAGGTAGTGGGATTCGGTTTGAGCGAAGGATGTAACGCCAATAGAGACATAAGAGTTCTCCGTTGTGCCTGAAACTTTCGCAGTCCTTTGTCTTCTGACCCGAAGACGAGCAACAAATGGAGCACATCCATACAATAGGAAGCATGTCTAGGACTGAGGCTAAGGGATAGGCTGTTGAGATATGCCTCTGTTAGCTTCAGGGCGTGGTCTTGCCTCTTGAGTCGGAGCAGAGCATGGACAATAAAGTATAAAACTCGGGGACTTGAGTGGAGCGAGAGAGATGAAGGTCGATTTTCCATGAGCAGCAGATAACGCTGCGCATAGAGGAGGAGTGGGTCTGCACGTTCGGCTTCGATTACCGGCTCTTGCTGCTTTGACGCCCGCATAGCACCTCTCCGTAAACTTCTAAAAAACTCTAGCCAGATGAAGTCGGGCCAGGGAGGCCTATTGTCATTGTTCGTCCCGGGACCTGAAACAAATTGAATTTGTCCCCCTTCATCGGTCAAGAACTGCCATGCACGCTCCCAATTGCCTGTGTATATCAGCCAACGAATGACCAATTTTTGGGTCTCCAAATTTTGGGCGATATTGGCTGCGGCCATGGATTCTAGTAGCCACTGTACGCTACCGAAAGCAGCGCATCGAAGGGCGATGCTGATTAAAAAGTTATATGAACGCGTCGAGCGTGTTTCAGGGTGAAATTCATGATAGTCAATAAGCTGGGGAAGTGATGGAGGAGGCTTTCGGTACGACATGTGTATGAGATTTTGATACAGTGTATTTCGGCTCGCTGCTACTGGCAGGAAGGACGGAGCTGAGCTAGATGATATTTGTCGGCTTCCAGGAAGCAAAGTCAAACTTGGATCGCCCCAATAACAAGGCGTCCAGATAATATCATCCTCCGAGAATGATTCGGTCAGCTCGGAAAAAGGTAAACGACCTGGATGGACGTATTTTGTGTCATGATCGGTGAGGGAGTTTGGCTCAACATAACGGACGTTTTGTCCAGACCTTGGAGAAGACACCACATAAGTTGCTTGTGAAGTCGCCTGGTACTCTCGTCCAACGACCGTATGCATCCGACGATGACCGAACCTGTAAAATACGCGTCAAAAAGACAGCCTTTCATCAGAGAAGTGTATAACCTATGATCTGAAGGCTCAGAGTGAGCGAGCGGAGAACTTCTGAGCGTGTCATCGGGCGACGTCGAAGGCCCTGGTAAGATGTCGTGGCGACCTGTTTTCATGGAGGCACATCGCATCCAGGCCTGACCAGCAGCATTCTGTAGAATTGCAAGGAAAGGAAGAGAATTGTTTGCATGTCCGCTGTTGAAAGTATGAGTTAAACGGGACCATCCGGTGCTGAGCATGCATCGACTCTTGAATTCGCTCTTTTCGCTCAGCTCACCAGTATCCCAAATTTCTGAAGCTCTTGCCAAACATTCGCAAACACTTAAATTAATATCTCTCGTCAAGACTCAATGCAATACTATGTGTTACATCCTGTATAGTTGTAAGCAAAGCACGTATACTGAATAAACTACTGTATGCAGATTCAAACAATCCAGCTGATAGCCAAGAAAACGTCCACCAGTCATAAGGTCATAAAATTTCACTTGATAATGCGCAACTAGGAGTTAAAACTATAAGCGTATTGGAGGACGAGCACAGTAAAGAAGAGATACCTATGAAAGCCAGCTGATACACGAGAATAGGAACAAACTCTACGACTCCATTGGATGCTGAATAGTCCGCCCAACCAGCCAACCAACTCGCGACACCCATTTATCCCTCACACTTGCCATAAGGTTTCCGCATCGCGAATCTTTGGCAGCAAATTCGTCTAAACCCCTTACCCACCCTTGCACCATGTCACTGCCGAACATGCCCGCTTCCTGGTTAACTACAACATCTACCCTATCCACCCAAGCGTTCCACTCATCTGACAACCTCGATAGAAGGAGAGGCTCCAATGATGCCTGAGTGAGCAGAGGCTGATCCAAGATATGGGCCGTCAAGTTGCAGAGGAACAGATAAGTTTCGTTGGGATGAAGCTTATCTTTATGTATTGACAACGCAGAGTGAGATCTCTGGGGAGAGGTTTCTGAATTCAGAAGTGAGGATGTCGGTAGGTATGAGAAGTAGGGTAGGTAAGATGTGCAGGCGACATGAAATTCTGATATGTGAGGTCGAAGTCTGCTGATGATATAACCTTCTCGCATGCCACCATTGTGGTGCATGGAAGACTGATGTTGGCTAAACGAGCCAAAGCCAAAGCCAATGGATGTGGAGGGCCCAGACTGGGAAAAAGTGTTTGAATACGGGTACGCCTCGCGAAGCTTCTTGGCAGATGTCGCAAGGGCTTGAAGGGCGGTGTCAAGTGTAGGACGAGGAATGAGAGGAAGAATTGCAGCTTTTAGAGAAGGTTGTTGGTGAACTAGAGATGTGAGGATGGGCAGTAACGATTCTGGTGGCAGGCTAGCTGTTTAAGAATAAGTCAGAGATGAGAGTATGCGCAAGTACGGAGGTACGCACCAAGCAATACACCAATGTCCACATCTTGGCCGTCATCTCCTCGTGTTGTAGCGTCTTTTGCCACCTTTTCCTCCTTACTCGACATCTCATTTGAAGGCGATGTACGTGCTCTCTTGGGCACCGCACGTTTCGGACGTTCTGGTGTTGGACTTCTGTCCATGGCCTCGTCCTGTGGAAAATTCTCAGAACCTTCGTCAGGCTCATGTCTTCGTTTCTGAGCTCTTTGCATAGAGTTATGATTCGAGGTAGACGCAAGGTGGTTGGAAGCTAGAGATTGAGAAGGCTGGAAAGGAGTAGAAAAACCTGAAGAAAGCATGTTCGAACCAAACCCAAAGCCGAAGCCAGGAGCGTCTTTGGAGTGGCGGGTATGAAAGCCAAAAGATGAAGAGGAAGAAGAAAGAACGTTGGCCATTGTGGACGATGAAGGGACCGAGGACAAAGCGGACACTGTCCTCACCTCAAAGGTCTTCGCAAGTAGTGACCAGTGACTAGTCACGCTAGGTTACGCTGCCGATTCCCTGGCCTGCCCTAAAGTTCCCTCCTCAAAACCCGTTCTCAGCAATAAATTTTTCTGCTCGTCTCTTTTCTTCAGGTGTGTACTGTTCTTTTATATCTTTTACCTTTTCACTTTCCTTTTCAATGACGATACAAATGAATCGCTACTTTGAAGCATTATCAATGCTAATGAGCTTGTTTATTATACCCAAATTTCCGAGTTTTTCAGTTTTTGCTCATCTTCTCGGCTTCTGCTTCTGGATTTCAGCTGACACTACACTTCAGATTCCAGGGTGGTTAGTCTTCCATTTCCGTATCCTTGGTGAGTACATTCATCCCCGCCCCTCTATGAATGATGCAATATAATAGAAGTCAAGCACAGACTTTGTCTTAAGGACAAGGGTTGACGATCTTCCATGCTAATGCTGACATTTCTATTCCTTCCTCTCGAGCTCCATATATGGTTTGCTGACCCTTTCTTTCTTTAGTCCCGCACCCAGTGAGTCTCGTTCCTCCTATTGGATATGATTATTCTCTACAAATATTGTGCCGAATGTCCACCGGCGTTGGACTTGACGACAAAAACTTTGTCAATGTCTTCAACCTAATGATCTCTGTCCTTTTCTGCTGCGTCGTCATTATTCTGACCACTGTTGTTTATAACCAGCTACTATTGGAACAATGCCAGGCGGCGGCAGTAATTAAGGCATTACTCTATGTATAATTAAGTATATAGTCCTTGTATGTAATTGGAATAAATATACAGTTTATGGATCAGCATACGGCCACATTAGATTTAAGATCCACAGCCCTCCAATGATTATGCCCAGCTTCGCTTTCATCCCTAAATTGAGTTCATGTCGCCACACTCTAGAGGAGGACCACGAAGTTCCGGAGGTCGACTGTGGCCCGTCCGCCAATCTATCAATCCATCTACGTGGTCGAGTGCCAGTGTCGCTCTCTCCGTTGCTTGGGTCAGAAGAATTATTCAACTGCACCATTTCGGTAGGAGCTTGAGTAGGTAATCTCGGTTTGTCTCCGCAGACGAACTTGACGATGTCTCCAGTGGCATGCGCAACTTGATTGGAGACGTAAACGAACATCAAGGAGGTCAATAAGAAATTGATTGGTCTCCATTTTGTTCCAGGCAGCACGAGCAGAATGGTCTTGGTATCGCCAGCTAACCAAAAGTGATACTGGATAATGAATGTCTCCAAGGAGCATCTGCCTATGAATGTGAAAAACTGCGAAGAGGCTGAACGTAGAACCGCGTTAGCATTTCTGAGAATGGCGAATGCTAAAACGGGGAGGAAGGAAATGTAAGGATGCCAGAGGTTATAGGTAAATTTCGATTCCTGGTAAAGCTCGAACGCGAAGAACCACACCATAGTAAGGCCAGAAAGTGCAATGGTGATATTCACAAGGAGTGGCCATCGAGGAGAATCCATCAGACGGCGCTCCTGGATTTTCATGACAGCGAGCGCCGCAAGCATTCCGACGTATACAATCCATAGGTCCAGTTTGACTCGGAAAGCCCATTCCTTAGCCGACCACCGTATCCCACAAAGGGTCTGGAGAACCTCGAATATAATTTCCAGCAACCACGTGTAGTGCATGAATAATGTAACCGCGCCAGCGGAAAGAAAGATTTTGCAGAAGACAAATAGTGTGCGATCATTGAAGCGCGAGCCAGCTGCCAGAGTTACATATATGATGATGAACCAAAACGAGACCAGTGGTGCAAAGTAGTAGTAGAGATAGTCGGTGTTCATCGTGTAGGCAAGCACAACTGTGAGGAAGTTAAGACGCAATAGAACCTACATTGTACGATTAGAATGCACGATAAGAATAAGGCGAAAGATTGCCAATAAAACACGTACTTGGATTACCCGAAGAAGCCCGAAGTCGGCCTTGCGAATGTAAAAAGTCGTATGTCCATAGCCCGTCATGAAGAGATAGGATGCAACTAGGACGCGAATAGGATTATATATACCGGAAACTTTTGAGGCGCCAAGATAGTGGTATATGAGTATAGCAACTGGAAGACATCCACGTTGAGTCGAAAACTTGATTTCTATGTAAATAGAGAGTGAAGTCAAGGCCATACCTTGCATCCATCCCTTCCATTCATCCGTCTGTTCTCGGTTCAGAAACCCTAAATCCTTATCCGCACGCTTTACCGTAGCCAAACCCGCTGCTAAAGCGACTAGATTTAGGAAAGCGAATGTCCAGGCGGAAAACACTTTTTGTTCTTTCAGCCATAAGCCCGTGCGATCCGCCAGGAACATGAGTATGATCGTCAAGCATAACGTATAAGCAGGCGTCTTCTCTATTACAGCAAGCCACTCATTCATTGTGTGTTCTGCTATAACTTTATTTAATAGTGAATAGAGATAGACTAAGGTTGCGTTACCTGCAGGTAATGAGCGCCACGCCCTCCACACGCCATAAAAGGCAAAGGTTAAGATAGTAAGCAATTGCAATACTCCAGGCCAGGGATAACTTCGACAACAGGTTGTATCGAGTGGAAATCGTTTCGGCAGTTTTTCGTTGCATTGTAAATTGAGTAACAGATTCGCTTGCAAGCGAACGATGGAATCCGAGAAGTGTATGCCATCTTCAGTAAATGACGGATCGAGCATTTGGTTGAAGACAGATGGCACTGTAATCGAGGGTGGGACGGTTCGGCGAAAAGTCGCAGCGTTACTGCTAGAGAGCGAATATATCCTGTGGTTCAGGTCCGAATTCATGGCGTCTATATCGGACGAATGCATAGTCTTCGCTCTATCTGGAGATAGTTTTGTGGGTATAATCTCCTCAACTGGAAGAAACACTACGCTGTCAGCAGCCCCATGGGTTGAGACGGCGTGTACAAGGCTTTCTATGTTAGCTTCCCATGCAGGAAGCCCACCAGAGGCCTCGCTATATCGTAAATTCCACATTCCGCCTCCCATGACAAGCAAGACGGGACGTCGAGAGTCATATACACTCGAAGAGTTCGGTGGAGGAGCATCGCGAGAAACCGTTCGAAAGGTGTGCGTTGTATTAAGAAACGGGTCCCAATAAAAGGACACCAGAGTCCCTGAAGTCGCGTGCAATGTGTGATTTGCATGTTTCTTTCCRTCGTCCTGCGGGGAGGTAGGAAGAGAAGGATCTAATAAATGAGCGAACTGGAAGAAAAGACGACGCGTCACAGAGTCGCCAATGAAAACTACGTGACGAGTACTGAGGCATTTGAAAGCGTCTTTTGGAGTATATTGATGAGGAACGCATCCTGGAAGAGGATTCAGCAATAAAAACAATTCGAAAAGATAAGCAAGCACCATCAGGCTGCCATACTGTCTTGTCAGAATTGAGCCAACTGCCTCTGCGGACAAGCGCCTCGCAATGTAATGGGTCAAAGGAATCTACAAAATGCTCATTGAAATTCACTCGAACACCTCGCAAACGAAGTGATACACACCGAATAGCACAAATCTTCCAATACCAATACACACAGACAAGAAGATCACAGCAAATCCCGTGAAATGAGACCAAGATGGATTTATTGAATATACTGGTGACTTGGCTAGCATGCCGCTTTTTGATCGTCTTGCTCTAGATCCTCCTTGCACGTATTCACAGCGGCTGCCACGAATGTTAATGAGGGGTAAAAAGGGAAGAACAGCTTCAAAGCGTGAGGTAACACGCTCACTGTAAGAGAAAAGTAGTAAACTTGCTCAGGATCTCACGGTGTGCAATCGCCTACGACGCAGTAATTCCGAATGGGAGGTATGTACTTGCACGACAAGATAAAGCATTACTAGATCATGGCTAAGCCACATGAGCTACAAGTATGCTAAATTTGATGTAGAGACGCAATGTCAAATGGGATGTAGTTAGAATAGTGGTCCATGGTATTGGGAGAGTAACACATGCGTCCTATCATACACTACTGGAGCTGTTTGTTAGACCTGGTGAGGAAGTCAGCTTGAAGACTACACTTTGAAATTATCATGCTACATACCAGTTCTATACAGAAAACGCAACGATGGCAATAAGTTGACATTCGAATAACAAGAGTTATATCACGTACCCTTTGCAATGGTTATTGGCAGATGTAGGGAAACAGGACAAGTAGCGACATCCCGAACAAGCTGTATATAGGATCAGCCAAAGTGCAAGAGTGGGAATTAAGCCAGCACTTACCAGCATATGGATCTGATGTGTAGAAATTTCGAATTAAGACGACATATAATATGATGGCTAGCGGAATAGCGGCGATGCGAAAGCCCCACATAATGAAGCGATGTCGTTTTGTGGTGCTGATGACAGGGTAAAAGGTTGTTCCAACCAAAAGACCCAGAAGAAAACCTCCCAAATGAGCTAGGGCAGTGGTTAGCAAAAGTACGCAGTCAGTGTTCGAGCAGCTTCACCAAAATTGTCGACATCTTGAATAGACGGCAAGTGTCAGTGACTTATATAAGTAACATACAATCTCGAAAACACTACTCACAAGGAATATATCCAATGGCAATGCCAATAAGAAGTTCAATGGTCATAAAAATTAGCTGAATATTGGCAACATTAAACATCCGTTTGAAGTTATACTCGTCATGCTCACCTTTCGCACAGGTCTATACTGATACTTCCAGTGAGCGAAAAGGTCTACCCATGTTACCTGAGCGGAAATAAGTCCTGAAGACTCCCTGTGAACTGTGTACTCTCACCGCAACTGTTCCAAATATCGCACCACTGGCGCCGACAGATGGCGAGCCTACGAGGGCAAAATTACCTCCTAAGACGTTGCTGAACCGGACAGTGAGGTTCTATTGTGGAACAAGAAAGTAGAACATGAGAAACTCACCCAAAAATTCCGGCAGCAAAATAGGTGAGGAAGAACCCTCCGGAACCCATCTCTTTCTCGATCTAAGTAACAAATGCTACAGTGAAGAACGCCTGAGCCGCAAAAGAAAACTTACTTGTGATGACACAGTCAATTGCGCGAACATGTTTAGCAAGATATGGATGAATCCTGCATGTAAAAATATGGGAGTGATGAATCTGGAAACGGATCTAAGTTCAGAGCAGAAACTTGTCCGTCATCAATAACTTTACCGGAACCATTGATTGGGTACACCGTTATCAAAGCCTGTTAAGTATTAAGAGTAAGTAATCGAAACGCACCAACAAAGAGATGCCTACCATTGAATCCACAGACATCTTCTAATGAACATATCGACGTAGCAGGATTCGCTGTGTCATTGAGACCTGCACAAGAGGGTTATCAATACAATGATGGATATGCGATAGCTGAGACTTACAGGCTAGATTCGTGGAAGGTGGTACATCTTCAACATACTTCATGCACGGTCTGTGGATACGTGATCGAATCAGGCACGAGGAGAAAGCGTGCAAGCAGTGTACTGACGGGAAACGGGCGCCGACGTGTATCAAAGCAGATGAAGAAGGTCCCAGCATAGGGTTCACCGTAGGCTGATACATATTGATTGAGACAAAAGGTTATAGGCATCGCTGAGGTTCGTCTTACCTTGAAGGATACAGGCGTACCCTGAGCATTTGATTGAACGACAAGCTCGTAAATAAATACTGCCACCATAACAGCGGTCAAAGTCCATACTACAGAAAACTCTTAATACTTGAAAACATATATAGAACGAACTACGCACCAACGAAAGGATACTTTTGACGACCAATACCACGCTTCTTGTCTTCAATTCTCTGCTCCAATGGGTATTTCCCCGACGCGATGAACTTGGAAAACGCTGTAGCTTTCTCTGTTGTAGGCTTTGTTCGATCCGAGTTGTATGGATCCGCGTATTCTAAAGGAAATCAGACTATGTTTTCCATAGATGCTCTCTTCGCCTGACCTAGGTCCTCGTAGTAGCCTTTGGAGTGGCCCATGTCAGCAGCGTTATGAACGAGGGAAGCATCTGATTCTCCCTTCCCGTGCGTTGGTTGTCCATAGTAATTGTTGTCTTCATCAATGTAGCTGAGAGGGCGGGAGTTGCTATACACTGATTGGGATTTCACGCTCCTGCGACTTGTGCTAGCTCCACGAACTAGGCCTGGTGCCGAATTTCGCGAAACATCGTCATGGTCAAAAGTCTCGTCTTCTGGGCCCTGCCCGATGAATATTGAATTATTTCTTGTGCCAGGATTTCTATCGGTGGTGGACGAATTGTCATCGTCGTGATGCTCTTGATTGGTTGCATGATATGCTTCTGTCATGTCGTTAGGAATGGTCAGAGGAAAGGGAAAAAAATGAAAGGAGTTGAAAGGCAAGCTGCTTTTATATTTGAATGCAGTTCAACCCGCAGTCAAACAGGATATACCGCAGGTTACAAACAAATAAGCGCACTGCCTGGAGGTATCCGACTGTTCGGCCCAAGAACTGATGAGCTCAACGCTGTTGTATTATTATATACACTTCCAGTCTACTATGAACATAATTATTCGTTACTGTGTCCGTTCAACAGGTGTAATTTCTTCCCCGCCCAGACTAGGTCTGCCTTTCCCTCTGCCGGAAGGTTTTCGAGTGAGTGGTGTGGTGTGTGTGTCGATGTGCAGGTCACTATCTGATATATTCTGTCGCTCCGAGTCGTCGGCCTGGCCATTATTGTCTTGTCCGTCATCCTCCTCAATCACTGGCCTTCCCCACCGTGATGCAGAAGCAGCTCCGTCCACCCATTTCAGTGCCCCGGCTGCAATTTCGCGCACTTTCCGGTTACGAGATCGCCAAGCCATTGCACCACGACTTCCCACGCTAGCTCGACTTGCACTCCTCGAGTCTGGAGTTAACTGGGGGCTCAATCTCTTCTCCTCGTCGTACAATGGCGGCCTACCAGGCCGTGCACCTAACATACGAGGATTCGATGGGAACACCAGGGGAAGCATGTAACGTGAATCCAACAACTCTCCAAGAACGTTCGGAGGTTGCGCAGGTTCCCAAGAAGATTTATCACTGGTCTTTTCAAACAGCATGTCAATGCCTTCCTGGACTGCGAGTATTTCTGCTGAATTTGCTGAGACTGTTGAGCTGTTTCCCGGGTCTGGCGAGTCATTGGCGAACGAAGACACACTGCCCTCGTGCTCACGGTCGCGTTCACGATCGTTCATCTAAGCCAAGTGTAAACAGGGTATATGGATATAGGGGCAAGAGATATCACCTCCTTTCGTAAAGCTTCAACGCCGAGCTTTACACGGTGCCTTTCCCAGTCCTTCTGCAGCTGAGTAAGGTACTGAATGCATTCGTCGGTCATTCTGCCTTCGTTAACCTCGTATTTGTAGTCCCTAACCGCACGACGCATCTAACATAACACACATTGAATACTACATTTGCTGAGCCACAAGTTTATTTCACCTGCAGAGGGTTTATGTTCTTCATCGTTTGTATTGTGGCCACCAAGTCCGGAAACTCAACAATGGAAGATAGACACTAGAGATAGACTGCTTAGCTGTGTCAGATTTCAGGAAGAAGTAAATATTACCTGGAGCCAGTTCAAGAGCTCCCTGACAGGTGTGAAATGAGCTTGAACACCGCGGGGTAGACCCATTTGGCCCACCCACTCCTCTACAGTGCTCAAATTCATACCAATTTGTACTGCTCTGGACCTGTGAAGCAATGCCACATCATCTGTTAGCAGGTAAATTGTCCGAAGACGCACTTAATTACCGGCAAAGATACTTCTTGCGCGTCAGAACCCGGTTGAAGAGTTCACCTTCAGAGATCCGTTTAGCTAATATCTATCAGATACACGAGAGTTGCAGTCTTACAGGACGTCCAATACATAACTTGTGACCACAACTGAGTTATTAAAGCGGGATTGATGTCTGAAAGTGTCAGTAATGTATGAACAGCGGTCAGATATGACGTTAGGTGAGCCGGAGAAGGAGACGTGGAGTTTTCAGAGAAAAGGGTTTGAAGAGGAGTGGCACTAGAGGCAGCGCGAGCCCGATTGAAGCTTTGTCTAAGTGAAGAAAATCCTCTAGAAGTTGAAGATGCAATGCTAGGAGACGGTGATGGCGGTCGGATGGCGCTAGACGCTAAGGGTGATGGTGGGCCTCTTAGAGTAGACGCGTTAGAGGGTGCAGGAGTGGCAGCGCTTTTCCTCTTGCCAGTGAATGGTCTGAGAAATGCCCACTCAGACTCAAATTGGATAGAATCGAACTCAGATCCTAAAGATGAATAATCCAACAGTGTACTGTCGAGATACTCGTCAATTTTGCGTTCCGCTAGTCGGATGATGAACACTGCAACACAAAATCAGACACATAGAAGTATGCGCGGACAAGAGAACTAACCAAAGACAGAGTTGATTGTCTCCTCAATGAGTTCAAACGATCCAAGCATCTCGCACACCTCATTGATCGAGTTATCGCATTGCATGAGATGCAGCCATATGGTCGTATTATATAGCCAGAATACGAGGACTGTTATATCGTCGGGTCGATTCTGCAAATAAGATGAACATAGCATCAGGAACATCAATTAATGTAAACGGGACAGTCCTACAAAGAAGGTGTCTTCTATTGCTTCCGTGGCACCTAACATGAAATCTTCTAACCAGGTATGATCGCATGTTAGACACGCAAAGCGCGCCAGCATATATAGGAGGTTGGCAGGTTGCGAGTCGCGGAAGGAAGGTTGATAATTAGTTATCAGGGAATCGAAGATATTCGGTAGAGAGAGAGGCGAGAACACTAGCATGTTTGTGTAATCTGCTGGGGGGGTCTATCTGGCCTATGAGCAGCGCGATGAGAGTATACAAATGAGACGAAGCTTACGTAGAGACTTTCATCTTCATCGTCATCGTCCTCCGATTCTGAATCTTCAGAAAGGGGATATTCTGTGGTATCAGTACCCCACCATCGTTGGGGTATGCCTAAAGCTTTGCCTACGTTTTCACGTATATTCTCCCGCCTCCCTTTTCGTTTCATGTGCTCGTCAAAGTGCCGTCGTCTCTCTTCCATACGCCCTCCGGTCCACCCTTCCCCGCGCATAGCTTCTTCTAGAAGTAACGCCACATCTGCTCGTCCGGGTATTGTACTATGCGCAGTAACGATGTCTAGAGGGGTTAAATTGCGACGTGTTACATCAAATGGCGAGCATCCATGAGTCATAAGATAGGATATCAAAGTTGGAGGTGAAAGAAGAGCAGCATGATGCAGCGGTGTCCATCCAGCTACCTAAACGTTAGTAATTCTTGTCAAATGTAGACGGGTGTCACACACCGTTGTCCGCACTCAAGTCCGCGCCCTGCGTAATGAGAAGACGCACGCACTCCTCCCTTTCGACGTCCCTCTCTGTATCAGCTCCGAATCCGTGTATAGTGAGACTAACGAGCCCAAGGCCATCGTCATCTCTGATTCCTAAGTCAATGTATGCTTGAGCCTGCGGATCCGAGAAGAGGTACTGCAGGATACTGTGTTCCCCGAAGACACAGGCGCGAGTTAGGCAGTGGCTCACGAGTTGAGCCTTCTGATCTGGGGTGAGTCCTGAGTGGGACGAAAGATGGACTGCAATATGTGCTGTAGTTGGGTATAAAGGATGCAAGTCAGGCTCTGGAGAAAAATCTAATGAAGAAGCCATGACTCTGGATATACAACTTCCAACGAGAGTCACTCCAGAGTGAGAACTCGAGGAAAAGAAAAGAATAGATCCCTCTGGGCAACAGAGCGGAAAGCCAGATAGATTTCAATCGAGTTTATACAAGAGAACGTGTTGAAGTGAATAATGTTGTGAACAGGTGTATGTTTCTAAGCACTGCGTATGTAATTCCAGCCATCTTGCCTTTACTGGTCACAGTTCCCAGTTCATTTTTTTCATTGTTCCTCATGGCTTCATCCTCTTTGAAAAGAAAACATAGATCTACCGAAATTCCTGACGAGGAGTCTGTTCCAGAGGATGTTCAGTCCACATCATCTTCTCAAGTGGGCTCAGACAACTCGGATGTCGAGTCGGACGCTTCCATGGAAGATCAAGGCGAAGAGGATTCCGCAGACGAGATTCAAGGTATGAGACCTCAAAAGTCTCGCCAGACAAAAAAACGAAAAATTCGTGCAACTGGTTCCTCTGCTTTTGGTGCCACTTTGCAGACGTTGCTGAATACTGAAACCGCTTCGTCTGCGCCGCTCTCGTTGAAACCCTCTTTGACGCGTAAAAGAATCGATGAAAAGCTAGAGAATAAAGCGAAGCGAGTGCTTTCAGCTGAGAAGAAGGAAAAGGAGGATCGAGGAAGAATCACAGATGTTATTGGAGGATGGGGAGGAGAGAGCGAGAGATCGCTGAGAAAGGTTGCACAGAGAGGTGGTATGTATTGCATTATCTATACTTTCTTCTTCCCGTTCACACACGATCCCAGTGGTTAGACTATTCAATGTCGTTCAACAATCCCAGGCACAGGCAACAGCTCTTAATGAGGAACGAAAAGCTTCTAGAGGAAGCGGCAAACCTTCTCTTCCTGCACCAGCTATTGATTCCAAAGCAAAGACCAAAAATAAAGGGAAACATAAAGATAATATAATAGGGCGAGGGAAGGAAGGTGAGAGTTGTTTTCTTCTCGTTTCTCCATCTGTACTGAGAAATCTTGTCCAGCCGCCGTAGGGAAGGACGACTTTTTTGACATGCTACGAAGTGGCGCTGTAGTATCCAAGGCATGAGTTAGCAACTCTGCATGCCCTTCTTCATCCTCTGCGGTTAATGAGCAGATATATAAACCAAAAAGTATTTTACTTGTATGTCCATTTGTTGCGCGCGCGATGTCGATTAAACTATGCTCAAGTCTGCGCACTTATCATTCTTAGGTACTTAGGGGGCGTCGTATGCATGTACGTCGCAACATCATTGGCTTTCTCCAGAGCGAACGCACTTCAACTCATGCCGTTAGTCTCTGTCGTGGGCTAAGAGCTAGTTCCCCGTCCGTTCTAACGGGTGCACATTTGTTGGTCATTTTGTAGGAGTTGTGGCCAATGCATCTTCCTTGCCGTTGAGCTGCCCAAGCATACAAGTTTGCTTGTTTTTTTATGTCTCTTTGGAATCATGATATTGGCGTGACTGCACTTCAAAGTAAGCTTCATCGTATTGAGATGGTAGCAGTGTTGTGTTAGGTCTGGAACCCTTTGGGCGCAGTAGTATTTACAGGACTTCATATCTGTCCTGCACGCGTTCTGCATGACATTACATCGCTGATTACAAGGTCCATGTTGACACGAGTGTAACTGCAGACTGAGAGTGAAAATATGCGTCGGCTTCTGGATTGTTTTAATGGCCTTTTTCGTCAAGTTTGGCCCAAAGAGTATGTAGTGGATACTTACGCCCGTTTTAAACTAAATTGAAGGCTAGACGCAATGCGCAAGTGAGCTTTGTATTGTTTGACGTTGAACCTGCCCTAAACATGTACCGTGAGATCCGCATAAATTTTACCTGCACTCTGATTTACTTCTACTCATGGTTCGTATCTGTGGCCCTCTTCATATGGTCGGATTCATGATATTCATGCTCTCATTCATTAGCCACCAGGAAATTCAAAGATAGCCATTTACAAAGAAGAGTGGGATCAAAGGCTTCATGCAGTCCCGGTAGGCAAGAAGTAAGTCCAGTCTTCATTTACGCTATACAATTCGATGGACTGGACAGTAGGATGACAAAAAAATTGGGAATCTCTCTGACTATTCACTGATGAGCCTAACAAATTGCATGTATTATCTGAACTGTCCTGTCCTGTCCTCCTTCCCTTCCGTTCCCTCCGCTATGCGTCCTTTCATGATACTGACAACATTTCTTAGTGAACTCAACCGCCTGATAATGGACTACTTAGTTATTGAAGGCTATAAAGGCGCTGCAGAAGAGTTTGCCCAGGAAGCATCCGTGGCACCGGAAGTGGATTTCGATTCCATTGAGAGTCGAATGAAAGTGCGAGAAGCATTGCAGCGGGGCGACGTGGAAGATGCAATTGTGAGAGTAAACGAGATGAATCCGGAGGTGAGTTTGAATGGTATCCAGGTCACCTTTTAGTACCTGCGGTACGGGCTCGTTTCCACCGTGATTTACGCTACGGCGCGTTGCCTGACTTTTGCGGAGGTTACTGCCCGTGCCATATGATTAAAATGTTTCATGCACCACTCTCAGACCTCGCAAGGGTCGCTGATGAGATTTGTAAACACCAAAACTTCAGTCTTCAATATGATTCGCTTTCTTTTAAATCCATTATTTAGCGAGATGATTTGCATGGCTGACTATATTTTGCATCTGATTACTACAGATACTAGATACGAATCCCGCCTTGTTCTTCCACCTGCAGCAACAAAAGCTGATTGAATTCATCCGCCAAGGTCGTATCGCTGAGGCTCTGCAATTCGCGCAGGAGGAGCTCGCCCCGCGCGGGGAAGAGTCGCAAGAGTTCCTAGCTGAGCTAGAGCAGACAATGTCGTTGCTCGCATTTGAACAGTCGTCCTCGACGCCCAGTGCAATTGCAGATCTGTTGTCACCGGCGCAAAGACTAAAAACGGCAGGAGAAGTGAACGCGGCTATTTTAGAGAGTTCGAGTCAGGGGAAAGAAGTAAAGCTTGTTGAACTGGTCAAGCTATTGAGTTGGGGACAAGGGATGTTAAGCGAACGGGCAGAGTTTCCAAAGGTAAGCCGAGATGATGATGGAGTTGCCGGCGGTCGATGACCTGACTTTCATAGATGACACTGGACGACGAGACGATAGTTGGGTCTAGTTGACATTTAACTAGTTGTAACGGTGTAGTGATGGGACTTGATGATTTGTATTATTAGTGTACCAGTATGTGTACGGCAAAGAGAAATGATAGGAACAACAAAGATTCACACATGCACATAATTATGTCAGCCGTGCACTTTTACCCTTGAAGCAGTCACTAGGAAAGCGTCCACGTCGGTGCTGCCATCTTACCCTATTTTCCCATCTTTGACGACCTGCGATACTGCTGGTGAATACTAGCGAAGAACGACGAGTAGGAAAGTCATAGAACTCAAGGGCGGCTGATCTTATATACAAGTTGTCGA
This sequence comes from Neonothopanus nambi, assembly GCA_003987895.1. Classification (NCBI taxonomy): domain Eukaryota; kingdom Fungi; phylum Basidiomycota; class Agaricomycetes; order Agaricales; family Omphalotaceae; genus Neonothopanus; species Neonothopanus nambi. The sequence continues at coordinate 66,682 of RCHF01000002.1, forward strand.
GCACGATTCGACAACGACGACGAGGGCGGTCGATGACAGAGGCTCGAGCTTCACGAACTCGAGTTTTCCATGTAACGAATCGAGGGTCGGACAGCGAAGAAAGCGAAGACGAAGGAGGGCCGACTAATGGAGGATATGGATACACTAGGTTTCAGCCACAGCTGCCAGGACGGGGGAATGGGATTGGGACTGGAACTGGGACTGGGACTGGGACTGGGATTGGGACTGGGACTAGTGTAGGGACTGGAGCTGGACCGGCGCCGTTGACAACGAACATTCCTCCTCGTGGACCTCGATATCAGCCTTCTCATCATTCCCTTTCTTCTCCCAGCAGTACCAGCTCTCCTGCTGCCGACGAGTCTACCCCGCCACCTTCAACTCCCGGCCTCTCTGCTCCACCCGTGGATCTTACAGCTGATGTCGCAGACTCTTCCTTCGATCCCCCCACTACTCGCACTGGCAGGTTCATTCAAACTCTCAGGTCCCCCTTTCATCACAAGAGTCCTCGTTCTACAAAGAGACCAGCCACATCTCCCACTGTTTCTACCCCAGATTCTTACTCTAATCCTRGCACCGCCCTTTCCGAAAAGATCAACATTCTTGTCACCGCCGACTCTGAAAAGTATGTCAACGTCGATATCACTGGCGCAAAAAGCCCCGCTTTTATCAGGGAGTGCGTTTTTTCGAAGGTCTGCTCTTGTTTCTTTGAACTCGAAAAAGAAAAAGAAAAAACTCATGTATTGTGTCTGTTGCCATAGCTGAACATCTTCGAGGAGGAGGATCAGTCTCGCTTTTCCATTTATCAGACCGAAATTGGCGCATATGCAACCAGCGAAGCATTGTCAGATGAGAAGCTTCTCGAGCTCTGTCGCACCCTTGGTGACTCTAAAGGCACTCTCAAACTTCTCGTTTCTCATTCCTCTGCAACCGTTCATGAACATCCTTATTCCGTTCGTCCTCTTCCCTCTGTTTCCCCGCCAAGCGTTGGCACTATTCCCCCGCCCGTTCTCCCTGAACATAGCACACAACCCTATGCTCCCTTACGTCCCAAGCGTCGTTCAGGCTCCAGGCGTGAGGGCAGTATCTCTTCTGCCAGCGAGCATATTCCAATGGATTCTACTGGCTATGATGCCGACCTTGATAACCCGGACCGTGATAATAGGTCCACTATGCGTCCTCCCCCTCAGCAAATGCTCAATGCCATTGTGAACACTGTATCTCCCCCTTCTCCCCTCACTACTCGTCGATCGGGTGCACCTCTTCCTTCCAGGCCGAATTCTCCTCCTCCCACGCCTCCTACTGCACCCCTTCCTCAGCCTCCCACAGACCGTAAAGACACTACATCAGCCACAACCACGATCATTGATAGATTCGGCAATGTGGTGCCTACTCCACCACCACCTCCTCCTCTATCACCCAATAAAGCCACCTTCCCCATTAACGAGGACAATTCGCTTACCCCGCCTGCAAACCGTACACATCGCCGTTCCGGGTCTGATGCTGCCGCTGAGAGAGAGCAAACGGTTCAGGCCTCCGAACATCAATACGACTTCAGTAGACAGTGGCGTGGCCAACCGCAGACTCCTGGCCGGTCGAAGCAGGAACCTTCTCATTTACGGGAGGGGCATCGAGAACGCCCTCGTGCAAATGTGCTGCAAAGGCCTGACCTCGATGATTCGTCAACTAGAACCGTCGATTCATGGGTTTTCGTCTCAAAGAATGATTCAAGTACAGTTGTGCCACCAGCCCGGGGTGATCAAGAACAGCAGTCGCAGCAGCAGGCACCGTCTGCACCTGCGGAACAGTCGAGACGCTCACCCGCCTCGAGCACCTCTCGGGCAGCGCGTAGTCACGTTTCCCCATCTCGATTTAAGCCGTCTTCCTCCTATACGACTAGGTTGGCTATACCTGCACCTCCTCGTAACCCGCCGCCCAATGTTCCTGCTGGTGCAAACGAACAGCGGAATCCTTTGCCCTCCCGCAACGCAGGCCAAGTAGTACCAGCGAACTGGGCTGTCGTTTGGAAAGGCGAAGAGAAATCTGGGGAACAGAAGCCACTTTCTTCCTCACCATCTCATTCAAAATGGCATAGTCGGTTAGGGAAAGGCGCCAAGAGCATGGACGAACTACGAGCGGCGTTCAGTGGGAGTGGAAGTGGAAGTATCATGAATCACCCACCGACACTACAACCTGGAGATCGGTCCAGAAGAGGACAAAATCAGATACCGATTTCAGCACGGGGGAACGGAAACATTACCTTCATGCCTGGGTCGTTTGGAAGGGAAGGCTCTAGTACTTTAACAAAAGCTTACGAGAGCACGCGACAGCATGTCAGGCCGTTACCCATGCATGGTGGTGGTACACAGGAGTTTCCTTCATCATCCGTTCCTACTCCCTATGCAACCAACAATAGCAATCGATACGGCTCTTCAACATCTTCTAGTATTGGATATATGTCTCCGAACCAAGAGCCATATCCTCGTCCGTTGTCTGCGTTTGGGGAGTCGGTCACGTCACCGACAACGCGTGTGCATAGACAGTATCAAAGTCCGACTTACGGAACGGATCAGGCGGATACGATACGGTCTCCGACGTTACCTTTCGGGATCATGGGATCGAGGTCTGCAACAGCCTTGGTCGATCCTTCCGGCTCCGCAAATGGTGGCGGCGACAGCCAAAATCATGCTCAAACAATCATATCGTCGTCTTCTAGGACCCCGCCACGCAGTCCTACGAGTCCTCGCAGTCCGAGACTGTTCCCGAACCGGCTGTCGGACGGAAGTCATGGTAGCAGTACTGGGAGTGCTGGGAGTGGAAGCTCAGATTCAACTCTCAGGAAAGGGGATCATCAATGGCTAGCAAATCTGCTCAACGATTCAGGTGTAAACGGACTTGCGAGTGATGCCACGCTTGTCCCACTTCGCCATCCACACCATTTGCCGGATCCCTTGTCTGCCTCTTCCGCCTCTTCTTCTTTACCTTCTTCATCCACACTTGGGTCCATGTCATCCGTGCCTTCGTCTTCTGCATCCGCATCCTCCTCCTCGACTCTTGCCAAATCACCGCCTTCTTCTCTCCCTTTCAAATCTTTCGATGCTTCACTCTTTTCATCATACTCTGGCCCTGTTGCTACAAACATGACTACCGGTACGTTTGATGACTCTGATAGTGATGATTTGTGGAGCAAACCACTTGGGCCGGTACCTGCCAATAAGTCGCCTTTGACTCGCCCTGCATTGACCGTTCAAATCGAGAATGGCAATGGCGTGGTAAAACCCGTATCCATACCAAGTTCCACCTCGTCTTCGTCGCAACAAGCGATTAGTGGTCTACCCTCCTCTTCCTCTACTCCGACCCCTCTACGTCGGCCATCTTCACCTTCTCCTAAGACTAGTGGCAATGGGAAGGGAAGGGCACGCGGCAGCACCTTCACAACAACGCAAGATCCTGATGAGTGGGCACCACGTCCACTCCCGGAAGACATGTACGAGAGGCTGGATCAATACTTCCCCGAGCATGACCTGGACAAACCTGTCATTGAGGCTTGCTCAGGTGGAACGTCTCCTACATCCGTGGAGCCGTCGATACCTGTGGAACCATCGATACCCGTGCCCCCAATACCGCCTATCCCTCCGGACAAGGATTACCCTCGTTCTGAGCGTGAGCGGGATTATGAATCCAAAGATAAAGGGAGGATCAGGGGCAAAAAGAGTATTAGGATTGTTGCGCAAGAACATAAGAAGCGCATTGATCGCACTTCCATGGCGAGCTCATATTCTGCAAATAATGCCAACATGATGAGGAAAAGGTCAACGAAGCTTTGGGGCAGTAAGTTAGAGGAAGTCACGACGGGTGCACATGGAAAGAGCAGTGCAGTAGTGACTCCCGATTCACCCTCTGGGGGGCCCAGTGCGTGTCCATCAGCTATCATATCCCTGTTCATACACTAACGATTGTGTGATTTTTTTCTAGCAACATTCAAATGGGTGCGAGGCGAACTCATTGGAAGGGGTACTTACGGAAAGGTGTACCTCGCTCTTAATGCAACTACTGGAGAGATGATGGCCGTCAAACAAGTGGAGATCCCTCGTACCGCAAGCGACAAGAATGATTCCAGACAAACTAATGTCGTGCAAGCGCTTAAGCTTGAAAGTGAAACGTTAAAGGACCTTGACCATCCGAACATTGTGCAATATCTAGGCTTCGAAGAGACACCTTCGAACTTGAGCATGTAAGTTCTGTTGCTATATGTTCCGTCTAACTGCACTGACGTGCCTGCACTATAGTTTCCTAGAGTATGTTCCTGGTGGTTCAATAGGCAGCGTCCTTCTCAAGAATGGGAAGTTCGCCGAGGACGTCACGAAGTCTTTCACTGGTCAAATACTCAGCGGGCTAGAGTACCTCCATTCTAAAGGCATCTTACATCGTGTATGTCTCTTGTATGATTATCCTATATATGATTCCTTAACCATTATATTTTGTTCTTAGGACCTCAAAGCGGACAACATCCTTGTCGAAATGACCGGGGTATGCAAGATTTCAGATTTCGGAATATCTAAACGAACGGCTGAAGATGCTGGCGGGGGTGCCGCTACTGCCATGCAGGGCACCGTCTTTTGGATGGCTCCGGAAGTAGTAAATCCGCAAGGCAAAGGCTACAACTTTAAGGTGGATATTTGGAGTGTAGGCTGTGTCGTACTTGAAATGTGGGCTGGGATGCGGCCTTGGACAGGAGATGAGATGGTAGCTGTAATGTTCAAGGTATGGTATTTTTCACCTCCCTTATACTGTCTGATATCGAGCTTACGATAACCTTAGCTGTACTCCTCCAAACTTCCGCCGCCGGTACCTGAAGATGTTGTGTTGTCCGAGCTCGCTGATGACTTCCGGAAGAAATGCTTTGCCATGTAAGTTCTTGACCAGCCCGTATCTTTGCATTTGCTCACTACTCTACAGGAATCCGGACGAACGGCCGAGTGCTGCCGAACTACGGAAACATAAGTATCTCGAGCTACCCCCAGGCTGGGTCTTTAATGGATTTACATAGTCGGATGTCGTGTCACAAATACTAACTTTCCTTACCTGGTCGCCAATGGTCTCTGTACAATTGCTTCTGTCTTTCATTATCTACGAGCATCTATTCTCCACACATCTCCCTTCTCTTTCAGCACACATTCCATCTACTCTCCTTTCATTCATCTGTTTTCGTCATCGTGTTTTCTCTGTTTCTCTACTTCATCTCCTTTAGTCACCGGTCAACTTTTCTCGTATATTTTCATTGTCAGTATAGCCATATTTGGTAACATGTAGCCATTCCTAATTGCAATAGCCTTGTGACGTCATTCCTACTCTCTTGCTCTCGCTCTCCATCTCTCGCTCTCCATGTCTGAATCGACTGACCACCCAACTATAGTAGACAAAATATCAGAAGGCTACTACCAAGCTCAACGCGATGACGAGAAACGTAGAGCAGATGCTGCTGCTGCTATTCAACGTGCATGGAGACAAAAGTGCAGTCGTGTCCAGATCCATTACTTGTCGTCAGACCTGAGATGGAAGGTATGCAACCAAATAGACAAATACATCTATTGTGCAGCTAATATGCATTTCGCGCAGGATGCTGCTATGCGTGCCAAGCTCAGGGTAATTAGTCACTCTCCACAACTACCTCATAATTCAACGAATCCTCTCAGGTACAACGATCAGCAGCGGACGAGGGTAAGAACACGGCCAAAGAACGGTGGAACCGTGCTGGTTTCTTCGCAAGCAAGCTGCGAGACGGAAATACGTTATTGAAACAGACAGAGACGAAACAGAATCACAATTCATTGCTCGTACAAAAACATCTTGAAACTCAGCATTGGCTAGAGTTAATTGACTCGTAAGATTCATATCTATCGCCACATTTTTTCTTTTGCTGACGGCTCAAAAAGTAAACATCGTTATGGATCGAATCGTTGAGTACTACGTTCAGAATCCGCGAATATCAACTTATTTTGTGTTCAGTCAAGGCTAGCTCTATTCCTCATGAAGTCGTTGAGATACTTATACAGATGATCCAGTACTACCATAAACGCTGGAAAGAAGCGGATACTACGGATAATTTTTTCAAATGGTACGCTGGCATACGGTCCAAACTTCTGCTCGTAGAATGATATAAAGTTGCAGGCTGGATCATGGTGATGGCAAAGAGCTTTCACTGAACGAGTGCCCTCGCGAACAGTTGGAGAAAGAGGTATGTATTGAATCGTTTGCTTGCCGAGTCGATTTTCAGACTTCTCAAATTACAGCGAATCACGTATGGTCCTTTCCTCTCAGCAAGTTGCACTGTGCCAGTTGATTAACGGATATTCTAGATACCTCTCTGCTGAGCAAAGCGAGTCTAAGGAGTTTGACTCTCCTGCGCGATTCTGACAATACTTGCATAGGATTGAATTACCTTGTCAAAATTGATTCTGAAGGCAAACTTCGTTGGGCACGTAATGACGAACTGGTGGATACATCACCTGGACGTTGGAAAGATTCTGGGAATGGCGAGGGAATTGTCCCCGAAGATATGCCTGAGCAACCTGTCCAGGGTCGCGGAAGCTTTGAGACAGGCTCATCGTCTTCCAGCCTCAGTTCCGAGGTAGCCATGCACTATATTGAACCACCAATGGGAAAAACACCCTGGTCCAGAGCTTTCCACAAATACTTCACGCTACGAGGGATAACGAACAGGCTACTAAGAAAAACTGTGCAGCGGAATACGTGGATATACGTTTCAGTATGTTGCTGGTCACTTGAGTTATTGATATCCGACATGCGTTATTTTTTTAGGATAAGAATTGTATGTTTTTATCCATTTCATAGACTCCCCTGCGCACTAATGAATCACGTAGACAACCTCTTTATTGGAATCAAAAGTACGTCCAGCATATTTGGTTTTCTTTTTCCTCTTTTAAAGACATTACTATTTTGATGTGCCATAGCTACTGGAACGTTTCAGCACTCAACTTTACTGGCCGGCGGACTGGTCACCTCTGCAGGTCTGATTTCTGTCAGAGATGGGTTAGTTCACACCCTTTCCCCCCTTTCTGGGCACTATCGGTGTGTTTGTATCTCATTATGGTGGCTATCTCGATTTTCTTTACGAGTCATTGCTGCCCAGGACATCCATTGATGTACGTATTCTTATGTGTCGGACGACTTTGGGTTCTAATATTACAGCCTCTCTCGTACAGCATTTTCATCGATTCATTGATGAAATGACAAACCGTGGTGTCGACATGCGTAAAGCGAAGATTAGCAGGGCTGAAGCCGCACTTTGGGGGTACGTGTTTATTGTTGATACCTCAAGTGTGTACTAAGTACAATAGGATTGAGCACCTAGCAAAGTGGAAGAAAAAACAGAGTCGCGTCAAGGAGGCAGGAAAAGTTCAGGCTTCGAAAGCAGGTCATGCTGTTGCAGATGTCCTTAAGGTAAATGACTCCAGCTGGAAGCGGGAAATCTTGGAAGGGAGGAAGCAAAATGAAGAGTCAGGAGCTGATCATCAGAAGGACAGCAGATTACAGGCACTTTCCGAGACTCGAGATACCGAGAAACAGACACCAAGGCTCTAGATAGTATGCTTGAGTTTGACGTCAAACAACCAGATACACGATGAACGTCAAATGAGTGGCACAACAACTCGAGGATCTAGGAGCAACGGCATATTCGTGATTTAGGGTGACCAGGTAGTACTTCCTTATATTACAACATTCATTGTACACATTATAGCCATATATTTTTATACTTCAAGCTCTAGACCACTCACTTCCAAACTCTGATACTCCAACCGGAAGTGCAGCCTGAGCCCGAGTGTCAACAACAAAGTCTGTGTATGAAAACCAAATCACCTTTTCATCATAGTCTGTCCATTCTTCTTCGCTAAGATCTACATCAGAAAACACAGTCCCTTTCGTACCAACGCATTTCCAGATCCCCTGCAGTCGAAAGTAAGAACGAGAACACTAGTCAGACACGCCACGAACTCTGGGATCGAAACCTGTAAATTCTAATCCGCGGCATTCGATTTTCAAGAACGGTGCAAATTGACCATTCTCTGCACTGTAAGGGCGAGGTGGAGATGTGATATCAAACTTCGCAGAGCTTTCGCGCTTGCACAAGCCACACCTCCAGACAAAGTGTGCAGTGCTGCCTTTCGCTCCGGACACCTCATATTCTTCCTGATCGTGGAATGAATAGCATGCTTGAGGAGGTGAAGTGTATACATACTCTGCGATTCAAGGAGACGAGTTTTGGATGGACTTCATTGCAGCTATTGCATTTGACCTATTAGAAGACATTAACTGATGTCCAAGCGATCATGTAGCGATCGTACAAAACCTGGAAGAAGTATTCAAAGTCATCGTCCGCGGGAGCAAGATCTGATACGTTCTCGAGCTCGGCTTTGATTGAGAGTAGCAGAAGCTAACGAGCACTAATTCAAGCTTGAGGTTGAATTTGAAGACAAGATTAGAGACTTACGACCATGATGATCGTCAAAGTATGAGTGCGCTCCGCGGGCACTTGGCAGAGTGTTGTTCTTTGTTGTCCAGCACCTTTAGCCGCGAGCGAAGGTCCAAATTTTCCGTTTTTGGCCAGGTAAATTATGGTCTTTCGGGCAGCAACCCTTCTGGTTCGTGCAGCACAGCGGTCCTCTCCTTCTAGTGCTGTGTTGACGAAGCGGCAATGCATACCTCGGCATCTGCATGCCTCTCACCCTGTATTGGCACGTCGTGTCAAGATTGAAGATCCCGTTGACGAGGAGGAGGCTCTGGAAATGCTAGACGATGAATTCGACGATGACGACGCCGCTTCTGCTGGTCATTTGATGCTGAGAGAACAGCGTCAGACTCTTCACTATCTGCGTCTCATTGAACACGAAATGCCGAAGCTTGTCGGTGCGTGCAGGCCCGTCAGAGTTGTGTCTCAGCATTCATATTTTTTCAACAGCATACCGAAAGCCTTTTGTCCCTCCAGAATCATGTCCACTTATTGTTCGCTCATTAGAATATAGCGAAGAAGATCACCCAGCTTCCTCAAAGCGGGCTGTAGTCGTCTCTGTGGATGAGCTGCCCTTGCGCGACCTGGATGCTATCCACAAAATCAAACTTCTCGCGGGCCCGAGATGGTCACTCAGACCTCCGGCAGATGCTGGTGTCAGTGGTTTGACCGTCTGGGGCAACGGTTTCATCAAAATTTCTTGCGAAGACTTCGTGCATCCTGCGCAAAATTTGAAATGGATCAGTGACACTCTAGATAGGCTTATTGCCGAAGCTAATGTATGTTATCTTGCCCCCGGCGAGAGTGCATTTTACTTACTCAAGACAGACCCAGAGCGATAAATTCAGGGACATACCTCTTGATGTCCGTCACATCTACACCAAAGTTGGGAAAGCAAAGAAAGGAGAGCATCTTCGGGGCCGCATTCACCACCGCCCTACCATTCATGACTTTCCTCAGGAATGGCTTCCTGACGGTGATCCTAATATAATTCGGACATAAGTACTTAATATGATCATTTGCACCTTCTCTTTCTCTTTGCTGAAGTACATATGTGAGCAAGAATTTCAAAATGCGCCAAAAAGTTAAATGACGCCTTCGGGCCGTTTGGTAAGCGACCGTCCTTTGCTTCTGACTACTATCTTCCATGAGTTCCGTTTCGCATAAAATTGTACGGGCTTCAGTAGTCCAAGCTTGCACCCATGCATATTCTTTGCCGCACACACTTGACAAGCTAGAGCGGCTCGCGCGTGTCGCAAAAGAGCGCGATGGTGCACAACTTGTTGTGTTTCCTGAAGGTACGACGTTGACCTCAACTTGCTTGTTCGTATACTGATTTCGATGGATTTGCCAGCTTTGTATGTCTGTTAGAACTTTTCATGGCCATGATGACATATTCTCCACTCAGTATCGGTGGTTATCCCAAGATGTCAACCTTTGGCGCTATCATGGGTGAACGATCGTCTGATGGCCGGGATGAGTTTGTTCGTTATCACTCTGCTGCAATAGAAATACCATCTCCGGCTATTACAACAATCGAACGCATTAGCAAGGAAAATGGTGTATTCATCGTGGTAGGGGTGATTGAACGTGACGGAGGCACCCTTTACTGTACTGCGGTGTTCGTTGACCCCGTTGAAGGGTTTGTAGGAAAGCATCGTAAGCTGATGCCGACAGCGATGGAGAGGTTAATATGGGGGCAGGGCGATGCGTCCACTCTCCCTGTCCTCGAGAAATCGTTTCTTGATGCCGAGCAGCATGAAGTGAAAGCAAAAGTGTCTGCTACAATTTGCTGGTCCGTATTTTCCCCACGGATAAATGAGCGCGCGCTAAACTGCTACAATTGGATTTTTTTTAGGGAGAATTACATGCCTCTTTGTACGTTCCGCGTTGGAGAACATAAAGTTGACATGTGCACTGAACAATCGGTCTTTAGTGCGAAACTATTATTATTCCCAAGGAACACAAATCTATTGTGCACCCACCGTGGATGCACGTCCGGCATGGCAATCTTCAATGGTGCATATTGCTCTGGAAGGACGTTGCTTTGTGCTTTCTGCTTGTCAATTTGCGCAAGAAAAAGATTATCCAGCAGACCATCCTGTTGCTGATGCTAATGCTAGAAATGGCGATAATATAATGATTGCAGGCGGAAGCGTTATCGTCAGTCCTCTGGGAAAGGTGTTAGCGGGACCTCTCTTGGGTGAAGAAGGTGTACTCACTGCAGATTTGGATCTGGATGATTGTATCCGAGGAAAATTCGACCTTGATGTAACTGGACATTATAGTCGACCTGACGGTGAGACTATGCTTTCAATAACAAACACTGTACAACTTTGACTGATGTTGCCTTCACAAAGTCTTTGAATTCAAAGCCCTTGTGCCATAGCTCCGATCGAAGCTTTTGTTTATTGAACGGTTCTAATGTTCACCAAGTTCATTGTCCACGAGATAGTTGCCTTCATAGGGTTAGCACCTTGAAGGCCAACTACATTGTGAACAGACACATATTTGAATACAATGGCTGCTTCGTCGCGGAGATAAACGGTCAATAGCTTAAGCTTGGAGTTTTAAAGAGAGGTCTGTCCGAACTTGAGCGCATCCCTCAAGCCCATTACCCATGCCTCGAGCAGCCGGACTGAAACATACGGACCCTAATGCACGCCGCGCATTGCTAGCATCTGTCGGGGCTCGGAATAGACCCCGAATGCAAAGAGATTCATCGAGACGTCAGAGGACGTCTAGGAGAAAACTTCGAATGCCAAAGACGCTGGGGAGAAGTGCATTTTTGAAAGACGAGATACTGCGGCGCGCAGGTGACGGCAGAATCATGCGTTCACCGGAATCGTACAGCGAGAGCCCATCTCCAAGCACTCCATCAGCGCTCACCAAAGACGAAGAGATAAGGCCCTCGGAAGAGTATCAGAGAGCGGCCGAGGAGATATTTGAGATGTTCATAAACGTAGAAGCGTGCACTGCTACTATTAATGACTGCGTGCGTTCACGTTGCCACAGCGTGGCCGATAGATAGAGGACCATGCTGGGATCGAGTAGCTAGACTAGAAACCCTGTAATGAAGGTACCATACAACTTGGTAAGGAAAGAACAATTTGAAGTCTACTGGACTGAGAACTCTGCAGAAATTGCTGGTGACCCCACGACCTCGATTGAGTTCAGAGGCCGCCGCCACTCGGGTGGTGACCAAACAAGACCAATTAGAATATTGGCCAGGTTCCTTCTCTCCCATCGCCCCAGCCTCTCCAGTAATTTTTTTTACTCCTCCTCTTCCTCTTCTCTCCTTCATTTTCTTATATTCTTTCAGATGTCAGACTCTTACGCTTCCTCTCGCGCTGGCGAGTATTCAAATGGCTTGCCAAATGGCTCTAGCCCTTCTCTTGGGCCTTCGAACACCTCTGCTATTTCACCTGTCATTCGTAAAAAACTGATGGGTTATGTTGGTTTCGCCAACCTTCCCAACCAGGTTCACCGAAAGAGTGTCAGGAAGGGTTTCCAGTTCACTGCCATGGTTGTTGGTCGGTGTCTTTCTTGTATTTACTTTACTTCCTCTAATGGTCATGCTTTTGCTATTTTCACAGGAGAGTCGGGTTTGGGCAAGTCGACTCTCATCAACACTTTGTTCAACACCACTCTCTACCCGCCAAAGGAACCCTTGCCTCCCTCTGCAGAGCGCCCCAAGACCGTTGCTATTGAGAGCATCGGCGCTGGTACGTGTTTTTCCTGTCAACACCATGACGATTTTTTCACCCTAAGTTTCTCTTCATTGTACGTGCAGACATTGAGGAAAACGGTGTACGTCTTCATTTGACTGTCGTTGACACCCCTGGTTTCGGGGATTTCGTCAACAACGATGACAGGTACTAGTGCGGTATTTAGTTGCGTCATTCACCATTCTGACTGCTTTGGCAGCTGGAAGCCAATCGTAGAAAACATTGAGTCTAGGTTTGACTCTTACTTGGAGCAGGAGAATCGCGTCAACCGATTGAAAGTTGTCGACAACCGAGTACACGCTTGCCTGTACTTCATTCAGCCGACAGGGCACTCGTAAGCAACAAGTCCATTCACCATACGTAAATAGACTCATTTCGATTTTTTAGGTTGAAGCAAATTGACATCGAGTTCATGCGTCGCCTTCACACTAAAGTCAACTTGATTCCCATCATCGCTAAAGCCGACACCATGACTGATGAAGAAATTGTGGCTTTCAAGCAAAGGGTAACTTTTCCCCCCTCTTCTGTTCGAGCTCAGGCCTCACCGTCTTTTTATGTAGATTCTTTCAGATATCCAGCACCACAACATTCACATTTTCCAAGCCCCAACTTATGAAAATGAGGACGAGGAGACTATTGCTGAAGCCGAGGAAATTGCTAGCAAAATTCCATTCGCTGTGGTTGGTTCTGACAAAGCCGTCGTCACTCCTGATGGACGTCAGGTCCGAGGGCGTGCTTATCCTTGGGGTGTCGTTGAAGTTGACAACGAGGAGGTTCGTCGCAACTTGCAGTATTACTCCGACTTGTTTTTGATGTCTTTCCGCAGCACTGCGACTTTGTCAAACTTCGGCAAATGCTTGTTCGCACGTACATGGAGGAACTCAGAGAGTATACTAACGACGTCCTGTACGAAAATTGGCGTACAGAGAAGCTTGTCAGCATGGGCGTTGCACAAGACTCGAGCGTGTTCAAGGAAATCAAGTATGTCTTGCTTGTCAATTGACTTCCACAAACTCTGACCATCGTCTGCTAGCCCTGCTGCCCGAATGCAGGAAGAGCGTATCATGCACGAAGCCAAGCTCGCCAAGATGGAGGCGGAAATGAAGATGGTGTTCCAGCAAAAGGTGCAGGAGAAGGAGGCCAAGCTCAAGCAATCCGAAGAGGAGCTATATGCTCGGCACAAGGAAATGAAGGACGCACTGGAAAAGCAAAAGCAAGACCTCGAGGAGAAGAAGAGAAGGCTCGAGTCTGGACGTCCGCTTACTCCAGAGAAGAATGCGGTTAGCCTGTTTACCCTCTCTCACACGCTACTTAGCTAACGATTTTATGTCTTCAGACTGGCAGGAGAAAGGGCTTCCTCCGTGCTTAGGCCTGAGATTCGCAATTTTTTTTTTCGTATCGACTATGGAAACGTCTATCGTATCTGCTTGACACTGTTTACCGTGCTAGCGCTTCCTTATTCTTGTCTTCTTTAGTGCATCCTCTTTTTAGTGATATCTGTTGTCTTGGTTCTTTATGAACACCTCACACTCCTTCACCCATGGATACTCAGTCTACTGATCCTATTTTCTATTACGATTATTTCTCCTACGATTTCTGTTTTCATTTGGAGCTGAGGATGTACCGATTCCTGTCAATAACATATACCATATACCACTTTGGCTCTTGGTTCTTTGATAAAGACCTGGTGATAATTGCGTCAATGAAATTGATGTCAACATAGATAAACTGACTTGAGCCTCTTTCTCTACTACGATCTACCTCTAACGAAAAATGTCTGATATTCAGGCTCTTTTGGCTGCGTTGGATGTCTTTTCTCGGACACCAGACAAGAGCTCGCTTGACAAAGCCAACATCTGGCTACAAGATTTTCAACACTCTGTAAATGATCTCCCGCCTGGACGTTCCTCGACATTCGGCTGACTTGCGAACCAATGCGCTACCCTAGCCTGAGGCATGGTCGACCTGTAACGTCCTCCTCCTTTCTCCGGATGCGCCAATTGCAGCCAAGGTCTTCGCTGCCCAGACATTTAGGATGAAAGTACGCCTATCGGATGGGACGTTCTTTGATCCATTGCACTGACTTGGTCTTTTCTTTAGGTCACATACGATCTTAATCAAGTTGATTCTGCGAATATATCTGCCCTCAGAGATACGCTCTTGACTGCATTGGAAAAGTATGCCTCTGGGCCAAGAGCTATTCTCGTCCAGTTGTGTTTGGCAGTGGCGGGGTTGGCAATGCAGTTCCCTGCTTGGGATAATGCCGTGCAGACGATGATCAGTACTTTTGGCGGAAACCCTGCCACTGTGCCCGCTTTGTTACAATTCTTAACGTTGCTTCCAGAGGAGATACACACTAATCACAGAGTACCAATCACCGTCCGTACTTTTCTTTGAGTGTCGTCCCACACAGGCTGATCCCCATTCTAGGACTACGAGTGGCACGAAAGATTGACAGCTCTCCTCACTTCTAATGCTAAGACAGTGCTGGATTTGTTGGTGATGTATATACAAGCCCCTGGTGCGTAATCATACTACTTTCTCTTACGATTCTTTCCACATATTGTTCTTAGGTGTCACAACGGATGTCCAAAACCAAATTTTTGGATGCCTTCGCAGTTGGTTGATCTCAGGAGAGGCGAGTCCCCTAGAGCTGACAACCTCGCCTCTTCTCGGACTGGCGTTCGAAGCCCTTGCGTCAGATCAGCTTTTCGACGCAGCGGTTGACGTGATATGTGACCTCATTCACGAAACGCAAGAGACCCACGACAATATGCCTGTCATTGAACTTTTAGTCCCTCGTATCATAGCGTTGAAGCCACTGTTGAGCCAAAACCAAAATGATTCCGACAAGATACGAGGTCTTGCACGTATTTTTGCCGAAGCTGGACAAACATATCGTATACTCATTGTGCAGCATACCGATACGTTCTATCCCATCGTCGAGGCCCTCGCAGAATGCACGGCATATCCAGATCTTGACATAGTGCCAATCACCTTTCCCTTCTGGGGTGGTCTTGCACAGGTGATCGGCAAGAAATCTTCAGTCCCTGCTCTCTTTATTGAAGCATATCGCTCAGTAATGGGAATGATAATTAAACATCTACAATTTCCACCTGACTCGGCCCCACTTACTGGTCAGGAGGCAGATGATTTCCGCTCATTTAGGCATGTTATGGGCGACACGTTGAAGGATTGTTGCGAAGTTCTGGAGACAGAGTCTTGCTTGCTTGCTGCGTATGATATGATTGCTAACGCTCTATCGCGTGGCCTTGGCAGCCTGTCCTGGCAGGAAGTAGAGGCGCCACTCTTTGCTCTGAGATCAATGGGAGCTCAACTTGATCTTAAAGACGAAGTTGCTGTGCCAAAAATATTAGACCTCTTTCCGTCTCTCCCTTCGCATCCACGAATCCGTTATGCAGCTCTCATGATTATATCCCGTTACACGGAATGGACAAACTTCCACCCAAATTACATCCAGAACCAATTGCAATTCATTTCTTCTGGCTTTGAAGATTCTGACTTGGAGGTTTGTGCAGCTGCCAGWCAGGCGCTGAATTACTTGTGTCAAGATTGTAAGCGGGTAAGTATTGTTTTCTGGTCATTAGTTCAAGTAGCTCACTATTTTATAGCATTTGCCGGATGTGCTTCCGACCTTACATACCTTCCTGAACAACGCTGGAACCAAGTTACTCCAAGACGACAGACGTAAGGTATATGARGCGATCGCCTATGTAATCTCGGCGATGCCTATGGAGAAAGCCGCGCAATCTTTGAAGACCTTTTCGTTCGATCTTCTCAACATAATCCATGCCGTTGCAAACAAGTCAGGGCCGGCCACCAAGAAGGAATTACAGCTTGCCTGTGGTGCGTAAAAATCCGTGCTTTGAAATTATAAAAAAGTATGCTCAAGGTGGTATAGATGGTCTCGAAAATTTGGAGGCCATGCTGTACATCGTCGGAAGCTTTGGGGAGGACTTACCTGCTGCCTGCCTAAATACTTGCCAGGAAACTTGGGCGATGTTCGATGTCTTCCTGTCCAAATATGGCTCAGATCCTGACGTAGCCGAAAGGGCCACTCGCGTCTTGAGATATGGACTCTCTTTCTTCGATTCAGCTGTGCTCCCTATAGTCATTGATGTGGTGGCGAGAATGTCGTTCACATTTGAAGCTACTGGCATAGCTAGCTATCTCTGGATCGCAAGCAAAGTGATTAGCAGATTTGGTGATCAAGACGATGCAAATATTCATGGATGCTTCCGTGAAATCTATGAACGAGCTACGAACAAAGTCGCGTCCCTTCTGCAGGCTCAGCCAGCAGGTAACATGACTGATGGTGCGCTAAATATTTATTTGTTGGGATGTAGATCCTAACATCCCTCGTTTCGCAGTATTGGAAGACTATGCGCATATGTCAAAGCAACTCCTACGCCAGACTCCAGACATTTTCTTCGATCCATCAGTGTTCCCTCTTGCTTTCCGGGCGGCAACAGCTGCACTCGCAGTCGTCCAAACTGACGTCGTGTTTGCGGCATTAGATCTTTTCCAGGAGATCTTCAACCACAAGTGCCTGGACCCTCTCCCATCTACACCTACGCCCCCGAACTTTATATCATATGCCAATACAATTCATAACGTGGTAGACAGCCAAGGCGCTGAGTTCCTTGGTTATCTACTTGGTGGATTGGTTGGAGACTTCCCCCCAGAAAGCGACTCTATCGTCATCTCCTTATTCAGGTTGTTCGCCACTACTTGGACTTCCCAGCTTCTTGCGTGGCTACCCGCCATTCTGCAGCAGCTTCCAGCTTTAGCTGTACCCGATCAAGTGAAAAACAAGTTTTTGTTGGATGTCACCAGGTGAGAAGGCTGCTTTGTTTACTATGTGTGATTTTCAATGATGTCTCGCAGTTCAATCAACGAGAAAAAATTCGACCAAGTCAGGTATGCAGTTGTCACCTTCCACCGTGAATCTCGAAAGGTCCGTGAGAGACGTAGGACTGGGACTTTAGAGCGATGAATAGATACGTGTGATGTATATGTTATGTAGCTTCAGAAGTCAACACCAACAAACATAATTGAACTCCCTTAATTCCACCTCTTGGATCTTAGAACGGTTTATCCCGGTACCGGTGCTAATATTCAATGTTTCGTCGAGCTAGCCAAACCTTTGCGCATTGCGGTATGCTCATTGAATATATTCGTTGCTTCACAATTTGACCAGTCGACATGTCAGCTGGACGCAGGGCATTCACTCAGTCTGCAACCCGCAAAAGCTATGAAGATACCATTCGGAATTTGTTGATTAAACCAGACACCAAGGTTCTGTGTCAGGGCTTTACTGGGAAGACGGCAAGCATCATAGGTCTTTTCACTTCAAGTTTTGTCTGCTAATTTCATGCACGTTCTTCAGGGTACTTTTCATGTGAAGGAAGCATTAGAATACGGCACCAATATGGTTGGAGGCGTTTCCCCCAAGAAGGCTGGCCAAACTCACCTTGGTCTACCTGTTTTCGGGAGCGTCAAGGAGGTATTCACAAGCCTTCTCTAAGAAGGACTATCAGAAAAAACATTTTCTATCGCGCAGGCTGTAAGAGAGACGTCCCCCGAGGCCTCTATTCTTTACGTACCACCACCTACCGCTGCCGACGCTATCATTGAGGCTATTGAAAACGAGATTGGTTTGATTGTGTGTATTACAGAAGGAATTCCTCAGGCGGATGAGATTAGGGTTCGTCATTTATTGCGCTACTACAGACATTTCTCGTTCTAAATTCTTTCAGGTGATGCAAGCTTTAAAGAGCCAATCCAAGTCTCGGCTTGTAGGACCGAACTGCCCTGGTGGTATGTCGATGATACTCTACAATACATCTCCACCTCATTCGCTTTCCTCCTCCAGTCATCAACCCTCTGGGTTGTAAAATGGGCATCCAGCCTGGACATGTTCACATGCCCGGCAAAATTGGTAACATTCTTCTTATGTACCGTGCACCCGGTTTTTTCCTAACAGTCTTCTGACTAGGGATCGTCTCCCGTTCTGGAACGCTGACATACGAAGCTGTCGCGCAAACGACCGACGTCGGTCTTGGCCAATCGCTCTGCATTGGTATTGGAGGTGACCCATTCCCTGGAACCCAGCACATTGACGTGATCAAGGTGTTCCTCGAGGATCCTAACACTGAAGGTAGTTTTCATCATGATATTTTTCTACTTTCTTACTCATTCCTGTCAAGGTATCGTTATCATCGGAGAGATTGGAGGGTCCATGGAAGAGGAAGCTGCCGAGTATCTCGAGAAATACAATAAAACACGCCCCAATCCCAAACCTGTCGTTGGTTTCATTGCTGGACGAACCGCTCCTCCCGGCAGGCGTATGGGCCATGCTGGCGCCATCATTGCTGGTGGAAAAGGTGTGAACTTTATGGTCTGCTCTTTTACATGCTTGTTGCTGAGTGATACTTCATTAGGTGCTGCCTCTGACAAGGTCGCCGCTCTGACTCGAGCCGGCGCTATTGTTACCGATAGTCCTGCTAAGATTGGCACAGAAATGCTCAAGGTACTTTCCTTTACGCTATTGAGTGCACTCATGACTGAATGCACTTCACTTAGGCCATGCAAGCAGCAGGTTTAGCGTAGACTACAACTGAGGTAGTTTGGCAATAGACTAGTTTTGAATTACATAATATCATATTCTTCTTCATGAACACATACGCACCCTCCGCTTCATTTCAAGCTGCTGCGTCGTACCTATCAAACGCGTCTTCACTTGCAAAAGTATCAAATACCGTCAAACTTGAGGTCTCTGAATCCTTTTAGGTTGTATCAATCCTGACATTTTCTTGCTAGTTGTATGGCCTCTTCAAATGGTTGACTGTCTCTCCGAGCCCGAATACATCTCGCCCCTCAATATTCGATATGACGGGACGAGCAAAATGGGATGCTTGGGATGCTGCTGGAAAAGCATATACCAATGGTCCGGATGCTGAAAAAAGATATCTAGAGATCGCATCCGATTTGGGCTGGCGGCCAGATCTTGAGGATTCAGCTCAATCTAAAGAAGAGGAAGCAGATATCTGGGATGACGACACGCCTACTAGGAGTAATGGTGGGAGCGGGATGGGCGTTGCTGTCAGTGTAATGTCTGCACCACTGGAGACGGATGAGGGTATACATGGGTTGGCTATCGCTGGGGATGCAAAGAAATTGGATGCTCTCTTTACCGAGAAAGCAGATATCAATGTAAATTCGCTAGATGAATATGTGAGCTATCCAAGTATCTACGTTGAAAATATCTCAACCGAGCCTACACAGGGCTATACACCACTTCATCTGGCATGCGACCGAGGAAATGTCAACGTCGTAAAATTGCTATTAGACAGGGGTGCTGATGTTGCTATCAAGGAAGGACCTCTTGCTTTTTCACTTGAACTGAATCAATGAATTGCCTGACATTGTTGTTCAGGATCCAGACGGCATGTCGCCAGTAGAGCTAGCACAAATCGCGGGTCATAACGAGATTGTTGAAATCCTTTCCAACCACTAATATTGCAATACAGAGCAGTGCCTATCCCCACATCAGCTCTTTCATCTCTATCAAGCACCCATTCGAACCATCGTCGAAAGGAGTCGGGATTTTTGGCTATAGTCTGCAACGTATGTAGTGCGCCTTAGTATAGCAGTGCCAGGAAGTCGGGGTCACTAGAACTGCCTTGCTACGCTTTTGCTGTTGATGAAGGAAGTGGTTCGGAGTCCCCAGATTTGGGATGATATGGAGAATCAGGCTTTAGAATGTTTCCCTGTACACTTGGTTTAGAACAAAGTAGAGAACATGCGAGATGTCGAGCTCACCATCTCCAACAGTTTTACAACAGATTTACTCGGTATAGCGCCGACGTTCAGCCAATACCGTATCCTACCAACACTCCATTCCATCGTCTTATGGTCTTTTCCGCCAGGTTTTACGCGAGGGTCGTAGATACCCAGCAGCTCTGTTGGTTTCGCATTGCGACGTGCACGCTGGTTAATAGCGACTAGATGAAATATACGGTCATTCCGCAACCCATGGACTGCTAAACGTAGTCGCATGACCATGGTGGGCGAAAATCTTTGTCTCCGACTGAGCACTGAGATTTGCAGTGAGAAACTTGAAAGAGAAGATTTCGGAACCACGTGTCCAGACGCGTCCTCAAATTTCCTCGAGCGCTCGAGCGACAGTAGGAAAGCGTTTCCTTTGAAAGGTGGTACTCAGGCATTTACTGGGTTGATGATCCCTTTTGTTTTAGGATCAGTGCTTCTGTAGATGAAATATAGGTATAGTACAACAATCGAGCAACAAAGTGAGACGTCAAAGTAATAACACTCCATTTTCCTAAGTTAAATGTTTGAACATCCCAATAAAGGAGCTGGCAGCGGTTGAACTCTCAGTCTGAATATCATCCTTGTTTTTGTGATTTGAACCCAAGGGCTGAACAAAAACAAAGACAGATTGCGCGTTATGAGTCCTCAGGCCCGTTGCTTCCAGGTATTAGCTAGGAGAGGGATTCAGCGTTGCTATTGCACGTCGGAATCACAAACACACCATGCAGATGTTGTTGCCATTCAAAAGAGTCTGAGCAAGTTTGGTTTTCTTGGTCCCCTGTGGTGTCGCTTCACTGAAAAGTGGGGATACAAGACATTTAGGCCTCGAACTAGGGGGAAGGAAATTATAAAACTCAACTACTCTGTCACGTCTTCCAGAACCATGTCTGTAGTGCACGAGATCACCAGCCCATACGAAGAAGATAAACGATAGACGATATCGACTTACTGACGAAATCATCAAATCCCAGCAGAGTGCCAGTGAACTCGCGTTCACTCTTCATAATGACCCATATCCGCGATCCAATACACTTGTCAATTAATTCTATAGTTATCAATTGATTGTATGGTCAACGGGTGCCACAGGACAAGTCAGGAATGGAGAAAACAGGAGGTAGATCTTACCTAGTGGCAGTATTTGAGAGGCCATGATGCGACATACTTTAGCGCCGGTGCCCCAACCGTATCAGATTCAGATCATCGAAAAAAGTTTATTTATACGAGTCGTGTATGTTGGATACATGGGATGTTATTCAAGGGCTAAGTGTATGAAGACAATAAGCATTGTGGTGGGATTGGGATGTAAAATAAAATCAATTGAACTCGCAGACTTTGAGAGAAAGGATACAAAGAGTATCAAAGGAAGTGAAACTAACATGAACGTAAATATAGTCAATGACGGTAGCAATAGTTAGACTTCTGAACGACGCTAAAGAAGACTTCTGAACACGCTAAGGGATAATAGAGCTCCCTTGGAAACCTCTTACAACCAAGTTACTGTCCGAAGCTGAATCCACCCTGAGGAGCTGCAACATCGGAGTGGAACTAGGAGAATAACTTAGCTGTGATATTAAACAAATGAAAGGCAAAAGGCTTACGGCAAAAGCACCTGATGCATCGACTTGGGGTGCAGCGATGGCGGTATCCACGTCCTCCTCGTCCGGGAAGTATTTATCCATGATATTGAACGCTTTCTTGTATATCTCCAAGTTATCGTGCTGTTGTAGATTATGGATCGTGATCATGCCACCTGCTTCTTCAACGAAGGAAGCGTATTGATTGACAGCACCAGGTCCTGCAGCTACCTTGTCCATCTCTCCCACTTTCAATATATTGTCGAGGCCATCAAGCGCAACCTGAATGATCTTGTTGTCCATCATGGTGAGAAGGTCGCACAAGGGCTTAATACAGCCTTGGTTGACAAGATATCGAATCTGGCTGGGCTCCTGGAGACCACCCGATGTGGCGTTCGAAATCGCCCAACAGGCTTCCTTCCTTGTTTTGAAATCCGCATTCTGCAGTATGTTGATGAGAGGAGGGATGATATTCGCATCAATAACATTCTGGATCTGCGGAGGAGAACCAGCGGTGATGTTTGAAATGGTCCAGCACGCTTCCTTCCTGATACCATCCTTTGGAGATGAAAGAAGAGAGAGCAACGCAGGGAGAGCACCCGACGCAATGACAACTTGAGTTTGAAGGTCGTCACCAGTGACAATATTTCCGACGGACCGGAGAGCAGGTGTCTGGACAGAGGTGGAGTTGTGCATGAGAAGGTCAACAAGACGCCTGCAAACACCAGACTCAATGACGGCCTGAATCTTGTCATTGGATCCATCCGACAAATACGAAATCGCCCAACAAGCATCAATCAAGATCTCGTCATCAAGAGAATAGATTAATTTGGTCAGAACAGTCAGGGCGGGGGAAATCTGAGAAAGAAAGAAGTGAGTCAGTGAATTGGTAAAAAAGCCGACCAAAGTGAAATGAGATAGACTCACTAATTCCCAGTCAGGCTGGGGAGACTTGCCACGACAGAAGTTGCTCAAAGTCCAAGTGGCATTCCTGAGCATGCTAAGTTTGTGATTCTCACTCAAGAGAGTGAGAAGAGGCCGTAAAGCACCTTGCTGAAGAACGTAATCCCGACACTGGGGGCTATCACCAGCAATATTACCTAGCGCCCAGACAGCTTGTTCGCGGACATCAAGAACAGGAGATGATAACAGGTTGATGAACTCCGGAACTGCCTGTGCGTTGATAACTACCTGAGTGTGTTCAGCGGTACCTGATGCGATGTTGGTCAATGCCCAGGCCGCCTCAAACTAGACGCACCCCGTATCAGCACGAGGATCACTTAATTATTAAAAAGGGACTAGGAGCCCACCTGAAGCATGGAGTGCCCTGTTTTTAGGAATTCAACGAAACGAGAGACGACACCGCATTCGATGACACGGTCGATCGGAGGGTTTCTCTCCTTCGAAAGAAGCTTGCGGAACTTGGTGGTCGCGTCCAGCTGACGTTCAGGATCATCAGAAAATACACCAGAGATCATCTCATCGGCCAACTGCAAATTGAGTTAATGGGAGTTAGGCAGAGTGGCACAAAACGAAAAATAATCCATGAAAGAAAACGTACCGGTTCCTCCCAGTTGCCACTTATCACCTCTTCATCGGAGTCGGCACCCGTGGAAGGAAGGAAATTTCTTCTCTTTGAAATATTTTCTTCTCGTTTCTGACGCCTGATCTCGACTTGCTGCTCCTCACGACGACGTCTAAGGTCATCTTGCTTGAGTGCGCCCTTAGCCTTGTAGGCTGTGAACGAGATCAGGCGCGTCGCCCAAGTCAGTCAGATGAGAAAGAAAAAGTGATTGAAGAAAGAGACTTGCCCTCTCTGCGAGCTTTGGTTGTACGAGATTCAGAGTCCATTTGACTAGATTCTAGGATACAAGGAGTGGTTTTAGAGAGATAGTAAAAGAACCAGAGGCAAATACTAGATGCACATCGCGTGACATTCGTGACGAGACGGCCACGTGCCCTCTCGTGACATTCAAGTATAAGTACAGTACAGAATCCAGATCGAACTTTCTACAATAACCTCTTTGGCTTTCCTTCAAGATATCCCATGATATTTTCAACCGTTTCATCCCAGAATACCTGCAAATCATCAGCCATACACCATCGTCTCACAAAGGCAGACCACCCACCTTGTAATTCGTGTCATTTACATACCCGTTGTGGGGGCTAAGAGTAACATTATCTAGAGACCGGAATGGGTGGTCCAACGGGAGAGGCTCTTGGTCGAACACATCTAACCCGGCGCCAGCGATCTTCTTGCTTTTCAGCACTTCAATCAAAGCTACCTCGTCAACAAGAGGTCCACGGGAAGTGTTGATAAAGAATGCCGAAGGCTTCATCAACAACAAGTCCTCAACACTGATCAGGTGTATAGTGCGATCCGACAGAACCATATGCACTGAGACGATGTCACTCTGCTTCATTAGCGCTTCCTTTGATTCCGTATATTCAACTCCTGCCTCTGCAGCACGTTCTGGTGTCAAGTGCGGCGACCATCCCACGACCCTCATGCCGAATACTTTTGCGATCTTGTACCAAATTGAGTATGGTATCCAATGGTCGATATTTTAATTGCCAAGGCAACTGACCTTTCCTGTCTGCGAACCCAATCTTCCTACTCCGATCAAACCCAAAGTCTTCCCCGCTAGGCCAGCAGGTATAAAGGTTTGCCACTGGGGGTTCCCTTTCGTTACATTGACATGCTCCAGAGCAATGTAGCGAGCAACGGCAAGGATCATTGCCCATATGTGTTCCACAGTCGAGTTTCCACCTGATCCAGTACCAGAGACATAGATGCCCTTCTGCTTCGCATATTCCACATCAATTCCTGCATTCTTCATGCCCGTAGTAGCAATGAGCCTAATATCATTTAGCGTGTGCATTGTTAGATTTCCAATTCACATACCGCAAATTAGGCAGCTTATCCAGCAATGACTTGGAGAACTTCGTACGTTCACGCATAGCACAGATGATTTCATAAGGTGCAAGACGTTTTACCAGGCTCTCTTCTTCATTCAGTGTGTCTGTAAAAACGTCAATCTTTAAACGATAGGCTATTGGAGACCAATCGGTAAGCTGCAGAGCAACTTGCTGATAGTCGTCGAGAATTGCAACGCGAGTGAGTGAAGCCATGATACTCAAGAGCACTTAATAAGCTCACTGAGCCTTATATCCAATTACATAACCCAGATGTGCGAACTGAGAAGACATTTGAGAAATGTTTTAAAATACTAGTCCACGAGAATACATTATGATCGGCATTAATCTAGCTGTCACTATCAAAAGGGTACTAGATTGGACAATCGTTAGAGATCGATAACAGACCTTGAACGATGAAACTCACCTCAAAGGCCTGTGGCGGCTCTGCTTCTGGAGCACTCTCATCGAGCGCGATATGCGGGCCAGAGGTGGGAGCGCCAATAGCATTTCCATTTGGTGCTGTCGTTACTGCTTCTGCAGGCGCAGGCGGCACTGTCGTCTCAAATTCAACGAACTCGGCCTCGTCGTCAGGGCGGCTGTCTGTTAAAATTAATATACCTCCCCCACCAGCGAACTTCTCCTCAGTCTGTTTCAAACTCATAGGTGCCTTTCCTGCCCGAATAGATACTGGCCTGGCAGTCACTCCACGTACAGGCTGATATCTTCCGTCGCTGGGGAAACTGATATAAGCCAATTGGGCAGGAGTGACTCGCGATAGATTTGGAATCGTCTCGTATGAAGGCTCGTTCTTTTTACCAGATTTGCTCGGACCTGTAGGGGCTGTATAGAAGGGTAAGTATGGGAAACTATAAGATGGGGAGGATGATTATTACTTTTGGCAGGTGATGGGCTATCTTCCGCTTTCATTTCCACGTCTCCGTCGCCCTCCGCTTTCGTTTCAGGCTTGTCTTCCTAAAATCACCAATAAGCCTCTATCAGAACGCACAAACACTTCAGAGTGTCCTACCTCCATCGCGTCCTCAGCCGCAGCTTTCCTCTTTTCTCTAGCCTTGACTTTGGCCGTCGTAGAGAGGACTGCAGTAGCAACTTTGGCGACGGCTTCCTTCTTAGGAGGTGTCGTGGAAGCTGGGTATGCAAACAAGCYGGGTTTAGCATTGGATGTGAATTCAAATTTAGGGACCTGGAGCAAATGAAATGTGAGTACGGTGACCTTGTAGCCAGTGGCTGAACTTGACAGACCTTCAAATCGCCATTTAATCCGATGATACCAGTAGGCTCGAAGGCAAGACAAGCACAGTGTGCTAGCGGATACCAGTACCAAAACTGGCAGAACATGACCATACCCACAATTGCGTTTGTGTTGCGGCTGCCAGCGCGGCTCTGGAGATTGATGGTCACATTCCTTCCGCCAGCATCAATAAGGCCTTGACCCAGTGCTGCTCCAAACTTGGCCATGGGATCTTCATGCTTGTCAGAAATGATCTTGCTGTACAAAGCCCGAGTGGGTGCGAGAGACGGTGACGATGCCTCCGACTGCTCAAGAAGAATCATACCCAAGGCGATGAATGCACCTTGGCGTACGAAGTCCACGCTATCTTTCGTCATCGGCTCGAGAATTTCCACCGCGTCCTGTTACAATATTAGAACAAGGGTAAGTCGATCATTGACCCAACTCACCTGAAGCCCTGTACCTGCACAAGCGATTCCAAGAGCCAGGGTAGCACCACAGCGGACGTGAGGATTGTAACTCTCGCTCAGGAGTTGTACGATGCGTGGTACTTGGCCTGGATTTTTGAATAGCAGGAATGCAAGAGAAGTGACTGCGGCACGGCGGACGTCGTCAGAGACATCAGAGACAGCGATATGCAGTAACTTTCGAACGGCGTCGTTGTTAGATGTGCCCGCATAAGCCAAGGCAAGTGTATAAACCCCTCCATAGCGCAAGATCGGATCCTAAATTTCAACGCATAAGTACGAATGTCGACGTAAAACATAAAAATTCATAACGAACAGTTTCGGCCAAAAGCTCCTTTACTGTCTTATCAGCCTCCTCCTGACGTCCATAGTAGACGAAAGCAACACCAATTGCAAGTCCTCTTATGATCTTCTCGTGTTGAGTTTCGCGAGCATACGACAGCATTTCACGGACTGGTTCCTCCGCTGCCGTGCCGAGCATGATCAAACCCATTGCATAGCCAGAAGCCTCGCCAGCAACAGCGGAATCCATGAAGAGTACGTTTTTGAGGTCTTCAAATGTTTCCGAGCTCTTGGAACCCATAGCAGCTATTCCTAATCCAAGAGCTGCACCATGCTGTACGACTTCTCCTTGAGCAGATCGCAAAGTGTCCCGCAGATAGCCTGCTACATCTGTCCCGCATCCAGCATTGATGAGACCTAGTGCGTACAGGGCTCCGCCTTCGGAGTACGATGCACCTGTAACGCTGCTCTCGCCGGTGCTTTGGGGTAGGTAGGGTCCTAGGATTGTCATTCCCTGTTCAAAATAGCCTTTGTGTATGACACCTAGGCCAGCAGTTGCAGAAAATTTAGACCAGTTAGACGCCAAACCAAGCCACTCCAAGTTCTCGCGCAGGAAAAGGTCTGAAGTTGTTCCAGAATGCATAAACGCGTTCTGCAGAGTTAGAGCTGTATGATATATGGAAGAACGAGGTTCTAAGGAGTCCTGCAAGCTATCGGATCAGAACAGAAGGAGCAAATGAGAGGCAGGAAACACTTACCTTTGTATGTTTGAGAATAAGTGTGTCAACATGATTGTTGCGCTTCAGGAATTCAAGATAAAGCTTGACAGACTCTTGTCCAGTCAAGATACTTCTTATCTTGTCGAAAATCTCTTTAGTCTCCTGTTGAAGGGTCAATAGAATGCTAAATATATTGGCATTAAGACTTACGCCCTCGCCTTGAGGAAGCTCAGCTCGAACAATATCAAGGTAGTCTCGAGCACCACCTTCGACGAGGTCGAAGGCAAACTGGTATGCGAGAAGCTTCTCCTTCGGTACAAGCGAAACAAGCAGCGGAACGGTGAGTGAAGCATTGCTGAGAGTAACGAGCAAACGGGTCAGAGCATGGACGTGAGGTGAGCCATCTCCCGCAGACGGCCGGGGAAATAATGGATAGAGGAAGCGGAGGACAGAGTCACGGTACGACAGAGAAAACCCGGTGTCTATCACTGCTTCCATGGCGTATGAAAGTATGGAAATGTCACGGGTGTGGTTATAAATCTGGGAGATGATATCCAATCTGCGCGATTCTAGGGCAATACCAATTGCCTAGCACACGAATACAACGCTGAGTACACGTCTGTCGACTAGGATATCCTTTTGTCGACTTACCTGTTTGTACTCCCCCTCTGCTATACACCGTGCAAAGATGTTTTCGATGATCAGTTTGAGACGAGGATCAATCTTTTCCTGCTTGCCACCTGTCTGTTCCTCAGAACAAACTTGAATATACCGATCAATTGCCTTGGCTGAAGTAGATCAAAAATTATAGTTGCACTAGTATGTACAAGGACTGTGCTCACACAAGACGGTTTCCACATATTCCTCTGAGCCTGGGACGCGAGATTCTGCCTCGAACGCGCTCCCAGCACCAAGTGCAAATGAAAGGGACTCGTCATATTCTCCGAGGTAATAATATACTTTGCTGGCTAGGAGGGCGGCCGAATCTCGAGCTTCTTTGGGTAGTTCATCGCTATCATATAAGGACTCTCTAGCGGCAGTTAATCAAAGTTAGAAGAACCCCAGACTGCAAAAAATCCAAAACTTACATCAAGGCAATATGCTCTGAGATTTCAGCCCAGAAGCGAGGTACGAGAGAATTAAGAGACTTTAGGGCATGTTGCTTGAAGACTGGATCTGGTTCGGATAATAAGGCCAAAACGCCAGCAGCTGAAGATTGAGAGCGGACGACCATGGGAGTAAAGGTAAAAGAGTGTTCAAACGAGCTTGAACTTTGAAGTGACGCGTACATACATCCGCTTTGGGCGTGCATTAGCCTTCCATTTCAAACATACGCAAACAAACCACTCCCGGTACGACCCTCAGCGACGAATTCCAGGCTCTCCTCAAACCACTTCATGTCTTTTCGTCTTCTTGCCCGTCGCTCTGCCCCCGCTTTCAGGCGCTTCTCTACTGAGGCTCCCACTCCGGCAAAAAATGCCTACCTAGCCCAGCTTCAGGCCGTAGAGAGTCATGCTGCCGGTATGTCATCATACTTGTTTCAATTCTTATAGCTTGTCCTCATCGTACTGTTCATTTCCAGAGACCACTGAACTCTGGCGTAAAATCAGGTATTTATCAAAGTTGTCTCTACTTCTCTCAGTTTCTGATGTGTTACAGCTACTACGTCTGCATACCTGCCAGTAAGTAATCCTGTCGGTCTATTTCCCATATTCCTTCATGAACATCCACCCTCAGTCGCTGTTTGCTCTGCCTGGGTCTACAACGTTGAGATGGAGCACAAACATCATTTGGAGCATCTCAAGGAAGAGAACGATGGCCATATCCCTCTCCCACCTGACTACGAGTACCTGAATGTCAGACACAAGCCCTTCCCCTGGGGTCCTAACAGCCTGTTCTTCAACCCTGAGGTATTGCTTTACTCAACTACGAATGAATCAATACTTATCACTTCTTTAAAAGGGTCAGAAAGATATGTCTGAAGCTTAGATTCTTCGTCTCACTAGAACGTTTGGGTCGCTCTACCAACAAATACATTTTCCTTTCCCAATCCACTCTCGCAGACACATATGCACTTGCGTTCTGACAGATCCTGCGTATGCGCATCTGGTCCGTTGCGCTAAGCCCAGCCTTAGGCCCGACGAGGTCTAGATCCTGCTCATGATGGAAAGCCTGTAAATTTGGCGTGAACTAACCGATATAGTAGCTGGACACAAGATTTGGCGTTCTTTGCGAAACAGTACCTGGGCGAGAAAGCATAAGTAACGAATAGAAGTGGCTCCGTCTGACTCAACTTCAGCATGTTTTCGGTGTTCCTTAACCTATGCGTTCACTCAAGGGGTTTAAAGGAGACATCTTTCGCCCATGGCTTCTATCTTCAATATGTTAAACCAATCAGCACAATATGGTGCATTAGTATCTTTTATGTAAGAAACGTTCAGCATGCTACATAGGAATTCTTAAGTTTATCTTGACTGATTTTTCTGTTAAGTCAAGTGACCGCGTTCTGTCCTGTCACCTTTACTAGGCCGCACAAGGTTCAGACACATGTCCTCCGTTCTATAAAGATACAGTAACGCAAAACCAATGCAAGCTCTAATCTACAAGTACCTATCTACAGCAAAGATATCACACTGGCCATGACACCGCCAACTATGACAATTGACCCTGTAAGGAGGCTGGATAGATATTCGGGAGTCGTAGCCCTGATCGATGTATTGCCGCTGTGAGATGCCGAAGTCAGCTAAACTCGGAATTCTCGAGAAAACAGGCTCACGTTTTCCTAGCATTTTCAGCTGAAGATGGCGAGGATGTACCAGATGATGACGACCCTGTATTTGCGACGGTGCTTGAGCTATGAGATGACAAGATAGAGGAAGAACTGGAACTCGTGATTCCGCCGCTGATACTTGAGGAGCTGGATGATGAACCGGAACTCGTGGCCGCACTAGTACTACTTGAGGATGTACTTGAGCTTGAGGACGAGCCAGTACTCGAGGTCGCGCTAGTGCTCGATGATGATTGGGTTGGAGCCGAGCTAGAGCTTAAACTCGTGGTTGTGCTAGTGCTCGAGAGGGAAGATGTACATGAACCAGAAGACGAGGGAGACGAGCTGGAACTCGTGGCTGTGGTCGTACTTGAGGACGAGTGAGATGTGACTGAAGTGGACTGCTCACTGGAACTGGAGACCGCGCTGGTGCTCGAAGACGGGTGACTTGTACCTGAATTGGATGGTACGCTAGATGTGGTGGACGAGCTAGCAGCCGAGGACGAATGTGATGTAGTCGAGCTAGAAGGTGCCGAGCTGGAGGTAGCAGAGGCAACCGAAGTAGTCGCCACAGTAAACGCAGATCCGTGTATCACAGTTATGGAGCCTTGGGGAGCAAGAGTGAGGATCGGTCCACCAGATATGGTGAAGGTAGAAAGCGAATCTAGGGAGCTCTGAATAAATGACTCAGTGATTTAACAACAGTTAGACTGACTTTGGGTGGTTAAAGTAGGTAATGGCACATGCTCTGCTGCTACGAATAAACTCGTCATTTAGTACTCCAACAGTAGATTATAGCGCCGGAAGCTCACATAGTAAGGATCTAAATTCCGGCGAATCAAAGAGCTTCTCCAGCGCAGTCGTCTCGTTCAAATTTTTCAATTTCTCGAAGATATTCGCGCCTTCTGCATGTTGCAGTTCCTGGAGCAGCTCGGTACCATTTATATGCGAGAGTAAGTTCATCAAAGCTGCAAAGCAGGTGTTGAGCGATAGTCTTGAGTTTCTGAGCTTACTTACGGTCTGAAGAATTTGCATGACCTTGGTCCTTATTCTGCCACAAGCTGGGTCCCTGGAACCAATCTGGAAGGACGAAGCCCTTGACGTGCAAGGAGAGAGCCGATAAGAGCACAACAGACCAGGAGACTTTGGATAACATGTCGAGGAGCACTGATGAATGATAGCCCTATAGTGAACGTGTGTTGGTCGTGTCGGTCGTGTCCTGCAGAACCAGCTGAGGATTTGATGAGGGGTGGCTACCAGCGCAAGAAACGAGACCATCGAACGGCGCGACCTTATATACACAGGAAGAAGGAACTGATATCCGGGAGTAGCGAAGGCTGTTCAAACGTCGAAAACTTCTAAGCCATGATGAATTGGTATAATGTGAACGATTGGCGCTGATGTATATTGGATTTTAGCACGCACATCCGACGCCGTTGGATCCATAGCTGACCAAGGGTTAACAAGTGACTTGTCATGAAGTTAAGACGGAGAAGCAAAATTTATGTAGAACATATTAGTACGACAAGAATTGGGTAAATTCCCATATTGAATTATTATAGGGTGATTAATGCTCCAATCATGGCACCTCCGACCAGTGTGAGGAAAGATGCAACGACGGGCAGCAAATCAAGGTGGAAGGCTCCGGGTGCAGCCGCATTAGAGGTGGCAGTTGCAGCTGACTCAGCAACAGTGAATTCATGTCCACCAAAAGAGGTGACTTTGCCTCCGGCCGAACCTGCAAGTGTAATTGCCTCTCCTCCTTCGCTCGTTACAATTGTAGCGACACTTCCGCCAACAGCTGTAATAGAATCAGATCAGCGGAGCTTATGCACAGTTATAGGCAACACTCAACAGGTGACAGTTTCAAAGACGCCATTTCCAAACGAGGTCACATCGCTAAATACGCTCGCCGCCCCACTTGTAGCTTGGCTAAAAACACTGGCAGCATCAGAGGTACCGGCACTAAAAACACTCGCTGCCCCACTTGTAGCTTGGCTGAAAGCACTGGCAGCATCAGAGGTACCGGCTCCAAAAACACTAGTTGCGCCAGAAACGATACTTCCAACTGAAGCATGTTTGTCAACAGATGCTTGAAATACAACAGAGCATACCAAAAGATGTTATTTCTCCTAAGAACGGTTCAGGCATGGCACAGTGATGGGAGAGAATAGAAAGCTCGTACCTCCCTGACGTTTCTGAACATCGTCAGCAGCTGCAAAAGAGAGAACAGCAAAGAGAAAAGCAAAGAGTTTGAACGTGAACATGGTGAGGAGCAGAGTACGCACAATACTACGGCGTCGGTCGACGGTGTAGGGTGGGGTATGGGTAAGAGTAAACTACGTCATATCATGTGACCTGGATGATCGACTGGACTGTTACGTAATTGATGGGAACGTAAAGTAACTATGCCTCGAGCTATCATCTCTCCTTCCGTCCTCGCCTCCGACTTTGGCCAGTTGACTGCAGAATGCAAGCGCATGATCAAAGGCGGCGCTGAATGGCTTCACATGGGTTGGCATTCTCTTTCTTCTTATTTTATATCTCAGTATTTATTATATCTAGATGTCATGGACGGGTACTTCTGCGTTCTCCCATTTCAGATCCGATTTTTCTAACCTCGTACTAGTCATTTTGTACCCAATATCACTATGGGCAAGGCGATTACTTTTGATCTAGTTATCTAGTCTCCCTTAAGCCTTTTCATTTCCAGGTGCACCCATACTTTCCTGTGTCCATAAAGGTGTTCCTGGAATCTTCATGGATTGTCATATGATGGTGGCCCAGCCCGAAAAGGTAACCCATCCTTGACATACCGACGTAGACTAAGACAGCATCTAGTGGGTCAACGACATTGCTGATGCAGGAGGTGCTCTTTACTGTTTTCACATCGAAGCAACGTGTCGGTATATCTTTCCATGAGAATTCACCTATTCCTCAATTTTTTCTCAGCCGATGCTGTGTCTTTGATCAAGGCCATCCACGCTCGGAATATGAAAGCTGGAGTCGCAATCTCTCCGGATACGCCGTCTACTGCAATTACGGACGAGATCGGAGAGCAGGCAGACATGTTGCTGGTCATGACTGTGTATCCAGGTTTGTGAAAAGACTATTGACCTCTAGCTGCGATCTTCTCAACTTTGTTAGGTCGCGGTGGTCAGAAATTTATCGAACGATGTGTTCCTAAAGTGGCAGAGCTCCGGGCCAGGTTCCCTGACAAGGACATTGAGGTCGATGGCGGCGTCGGCCCCAAAACCATTGATGTCTGCGCTAACGCTGGTCAGTGTCTGATCTTGATAGAATGCAAAGTATATCGCTCAGTCACCTGTAGGAAGTAACGTCATTGTTGCTGGGACAGCCATTTTCGGTGCTTCGAACCCTGAGGAAGTCATACAAACTTTGAAGGATACTGTTAACACGGCTCAGGCCAAGCTGGGTGCAAAATGATTCTTACGCTTTATAAATCGTGCACTGGTTATCAGCCCGATTAGATTAGCACTACTAGATGTGTATAAATACTTGACATTGTCGTATACAAATTAAATATTGTACGGCCTATGCTACATTTTAAGGGTTCCGTTGCTTCCAGATGCGCAGCCACATATTCTGTGGACTACCTCCAAGCGTCCTATCAGTCTAGTTCATGTCACGCGAGGATCGCCTCGTCGTCATCACAGTCCTTCACCACTTGATCCATTCCCCGTACATGTTCGGTCGTTCACCCCGAATATACGACTCGAAAGTACGCTTTAAGACCGCTGACCAATCCAAGTCCCGTCGGTCATCGTCCTCATCTTTGGTCTGTGGATCAGACGCGGCCATGGCTGCCGCGTTCCGCGCCATCTGCTCTCCAGCGAAAAAGCGAGGTCCCAAGTCTGGCCAATTACGAGATGGATCAAACGGTTTCCACCTAACGCAAAGTAAACAGCAGAGCATTAGTGGGGATTAGCGCACTAGTACACACGGGAAATTCTTACCAATAATTATGGAAGTGATACGAATACGCGCCTTTAAAGAAACCATCGAAACCCAGTGCTTGTGGGGCAGCGCTGCTTGCGAGTGGTGTGTCAAAGAAATCGCCAAAACTAAACGTTTGTTGAGAATTATACAGAAAACGATGGTGAGGAAGTGCTCACTCAGTAAAATAGGGCTGAGGTGGTCGATCCCGTTGATAATACTCTGTGTTCAGCCATGCAGAATCAAACAGAGCATCCGGAAGCCGCATCAGGAGCCCATTTAAGTGAGCATCCTTAAGGTATCGCGACACAGTTATTGGATGGAAATCCAAGTCATTTTTCAGCGCAGTACGAAAAAGGAATGTTCCTAGCGCTGAACCTTTGTTCATATGTAGCACAGCAGTGTTGTACCTTTCCATACGAGACCACCGATATGCAAACGCACTCCTCCAGCCCCATATCTCCTCCCAATCACGTAAAAATAAGGTGTCTGCATCGAGGTAGATACCACCGAACCGATGACACAATATGAAACGTGCCATATCGGAAAGGACGACAGACAGACGGTCGTATGATGAGGACGACTTTGAGCCAGTACGATGAAGGAGGTTGTCATTATCCGGTTTGGAGACAGTAGTTTCCTCGTCAGCGGTTCCATCCTCTTTGGCAACCTGGTCCTTATGCTTTTGCGGTACACTGAGGACACGGCCACCGGAATGGAATAACGAGTCCAATGAGCGCCACTCATTTCTAATTTCTGGAATGCCATCTAATTGTTCGGTTGTATTCCAGAGTTTGAAGTGGATCACGTCTTTGAACCGAGCATGTAAAAACGGGGAAGCCCAAGGATTTGACCTGAGCTCGTCGTACATATCCCGGGTTGCGCTGGGATTCGGAACGGATGCGGCGGGTCCGGGATTAATCCACATCCAGAATTGAGACCGACAAGCGGCCTTTTCTGGGTAATCATGAAGGTGCAACCCACTGTTCTGAGTGTACAAAAAAGAGAGAAGGGCGAGGTATGGTTTGTCGGTGAATGGGCCTGT
The DNA here is from genome assembly GCA_003987895.1 of Neonothopanus nambi. Classification (NCBI taxonomy): domain Eukaryota; kingdom Fungi; phylum Basidiomycota; class Agaricomycetes; order Agaricales; family Omphalotaceae; genus Neonothopanus; species Neonothopanus nambi. The sequence continues at coordinate 101,770 of RCHF01000002.1, forward strand.
CCAGAACATATGAAACACACGAGGATAGTCCGGATCGCATGGTGTCGGGAGTTTGGAGTAAGTGCGAAACGGGACGGTAGGTGTCAGATTAACAGGAGGTATCTCCCACTCTACACCCCGCTTCTTCACCAATCCGGACGTAGAATCTGCGCTTTCATAAGAGATAGGAGTAGGGATGGGGTCGTCCAAGCCAGATGAAGTTTCTCTAGCACTAACAGATGAAGACTCGTTAGCTTCCAGGAAGATGTATTTCCAATCATTCATATTCCCTCGCCTCAAACGCTTGCCATTGTCTAGACCAGCCCCTACCCGAAGGACTTCTAGACAGTCGCGCACGAACTACGAATAGAGTGAGTACGAAGACTAAACGGCTAGCTGATAGCGATATATTCCACTATACCTTCCGTTTCGAGAAATCACAGTGCTCCATTATTATGTCCATGTCTGCAACGCTCCCCGGTACCGGTCTAGGAGGGTATGCAACACTCGGAACTTCGCTTTGAATGTCTAGATAGATACGCTTGGGACCAATGCCATTGGTAGTTGTCACAGAGAGACCTGAGCCCTTGGTTCGGTAAGGGATGTACGCTGACCTCCGCGGAGGAAGGGCTGGATTTACCGGCGTAGCCTTTAATCCTAACTGCTCCGGTACTATGAAAAATATAAGAATGTAGAAGGCAAGAAACCTGAGAAAAAAACCACGCACTATCTCTTCTACTCGGGTAGTGACCACTCTCGATCTCCCACAGCCAGATCCGTTGCAGATCCTCTCGCCGGAATACGAGTGTAGACGGATCCACAAGAAGCGGCACAGGCCATTTTTTCTCCGGTGTGGCGAATCTCTTGGTGAAAGCAAACACGGTGAAGGAGAAAAAGAAGAAAAGGAAGCAGAGGAAGAGACAGCCTCTTTTGCGCCCGAAACGCGACACAGTAAACTGATGTAACGGTCGTGGATTGGGTAGCCAAAATTGAAGTCTACGTGTTCGCAAGCCCGGGAGAGCCATTGACACAGGGAAAAGCCATGAAGGTTGCGGCCGTCTATATTGACTCTCCTGAGAGGCTGAGGAGAATCGAGGCAAGGGATTCGAGGTGCGACGAGTAATTGGGTTACGTTGAGGATAATAAAAAGGCATCGACCAAGGTCGAGCAGAATGTCAAAGGCGAACAGCAAAGCGAAGAAATGCCCTCCAACGACGCGGTATTTGACGCCCAAACAGCAGCTAGTTTGCGTATCCCTCGGAAACTCGAGACATTAAATTTATTTTCCTAGGGAAGGCGACGTCCCGTGACTTGCTTCTGACTGGGCGCAGTGGGCAGACGGCTCGCCAGGATAGCTTCATGATATACATCTCAGAAAATATATTGATTCATTCTATGCTACCCTTGTGTTCTAATCGTCCGGATCACATTAGATCATATTGTACAACGGAATTCTCCTTAAAGTGAGCCCAGCTCCTGCATCTCGAGGTCAGCAGGGTCAGTTGGGACAGACAGGACTCGCAGCGTGTTGGTGTGCCCAAGTCCACCCTTCCATCCCTGCACCGCTACGATAGTGGAGCCAGGCGTGATAATGTTTAGTGCCAAGGCATTTCGCAATCCAAATCTGATACGGTTGTCGACCTAAGAGCGTCAAAGAGAAGTCAGTGGTCTCGCTATGACAACTTCAGAGATCAACAAACTTACATCAGTTTGCCACTGGTGATCCTGAATACCTCTGGGTTCAGGATACCAGAATGGATAGCACCCACGATGCAAGTGGATTTGACGGGCTGTTTGCTCATTGCGCGTAACTAAAGAGGGTGTCAACAAGAAATCATTGGGACTCAATGAGCGCTCGACATACCTGTGATGATGGGAACCTTGGGGCGATACTTTGAAATCAGGCGTGCCGTATTACCGCTGGTAGAAAGCACAAGGATGCCGCTAGCATCCTGTTCAGATGCTGCGGCCACGGCAGCGAGCGCAACAGTCTCTGTCGTCTCGGTAGGGCGAGGCTGAATGGACCGGATCTCATCGTATAGCGGAGGGTAACAGATAGCGTATTCAGCAAGCAAGCATGTCTCAGCCATCATAAGCACTTTTGATATTGGTATGATCAGTACCATTCTATGCAACAAGACAGTGCGTTTCACTCACCAGACTGGACAGGATAAGAACCCTTGGCAGTCTCTCCGGACAACATCACACAGTCAGCACCATCCAGAACAGCATTGGCGACATCGCTGACTTCAGCACGGGTGGGCCTGGGGTTGTACTAGAAAAAAAAAGGCAGTTCAAGTTGAAGCATCGCCAAATAATGTAAAACCAATTTACCGTCATTGACTGGAAAAATGAAACCGTCCATCAGTTTCAGCTTACATGGAAAAGGATATCAACATACCTCAAGCATTTGAGTAGCAACGATGACGGGCTTGCCGACGATGTTACATTTGGCGATCATCATCTTTTGAGCTAGGAATACTTGGCTGGCAGGAATCTCGATACCGAGGTCTCCACGAGCGACCATTACACCATCAGTTTCCTTCAAGATCTCATCAAAGTTGGCTACGCCCTGCTCGTTCTCAATCTTGACAATGATTTTGATGTTAGCGCCGTCAGGACCAAGGACAGTGCGAATGTCTTTGACATCCTGTGCACGTCGGATGAATGAAGCAAATATCATATCGACATTGTTTTTGACACCAAACTGGAGATCTCTCTTGTCCTTCTCAGAGAGAGCAGGAAGGTCGACGTCGGTTTTGGGAAGGTTGACACCCTTGCGAGAGGACAGGGTCCCGTTGTTCAAGCAGCGAACTCGGATGTTGCTGCCATCAATGGATAGCACAAGAAGGGAAAGGATACCTGCGTATGGTCAGAAATGTATTGAGACGAATAGCCCGCACATCCACGTACCGTCGTCCACGTAGATCAACTTTCCAGGCGCGGTTACCTTGGGAAGGTTAGCCTGGTATTACACGGCATCAGAAAACGAGTAGGAGCAGGTTATTACCCGGATCGTCGCCGGGTAGAACGGGATACACACGTAGTCCATCCAAAGAATCTTGTCGTCACAAATTTCTTTGTACTTTGGGTCCGTAGAGACGGTGAACTCGTGGCCAGCTGATACAGCGATCTAATGTACATGAGAAGTGAGAGAGTGAGCATAGGATGTTCACAAGAAAAACGCGTCTAGTGCTCACATCTATGCCATCGCGCATCAATCCTGTACGAATCTCCGGCCCTTTCTGTAAGAAAATCCGTTATCATTAATTATCTGTCAATAGATGAGAAGACACAAACAGTGTCGAGGGCAATAGCAACGGGGCGTCCAGTGGGATCAGCTGTGAACGAAATGAGAATGTTATTTCTGAACGATGTAGACGAGTCAACTGACCAGCGACCATCTTTCTTGTGTTATCAATGACACTCTGGTGGTATTCGTACTCCCCATGGGAGAAGTTCATACGAACTAGAAAGGACATATAAAAATGACGCGAAAAAGCAAAGAAAAAAGGCCAACAGCTCACCAACATTGACACCAGCGCGTCGTAGCTCAGCCAACTTCTCGACACTGTTGGTCTTGGGACCTATAGTTGCTCCAGCCTTGGGATCTTGTAGATGATGAAAAAAAACTCACCGATGGTGGCGATGATAGAAGTCTGCGACGTTTTACAGTCAAATCAATACGAAATACGAAACAGAAAGAAAACAAACCTTTCGCAGAAATTTGGTGCTTTCAGTAGGGACTGGAGCATTGGCCGTGCTCAAAGTGGAGGACCACTCGAGTTGAGAGCGAATTCCATCGGTGACGAACATTTTTTTTTGAAGCAGGTGGTGGTGTTAGTGAAAGATCGGAATAACAAACTTGAAGACCCTTTTCTAGTCACGACTGTAGCGGAGCTAGAGAGGTGAACTCAATCAGGGCCGAGATAGATAAGTAGGCACTGAGCGAAAGAACGAGACGTTGATAGGCTAATTCTGGCTAATTTATCGATTCTGGCTCGGCAACAACGTTTGTGCTCTGGGCCTCTCTCAAATTTAGGCAGTACTGAATACACTCGTCGCACCATTCCTTTGATCCGATCGTCAACACCGCCATATATACTCGAACGAGGTAAAAAAAAAAGGGAGAAAAAAAGAAGAAAAGTACAATTTTAAGACGCGAACAAATACACAACGATCACTAGATATTTTCACAGCAATTCGACGGCAACCAATAGATAAGTACGCATAATAATGCAGCCCACAAAGACGAACAGAAAAAAAGCAGGGAAGATAGAGAAAGAGTAGGTAGCCCGTCCTACATGACTCTCAGCGTCCAACTCTGCAATCCATGCAATCCGCCCTCAGCCTGAACTGTCGCATGAGCGGCTGTGAGCCAACCAGTGTCGATATTTCCTCCGGCGTGCGGTGGTTGTCCATTCAATTCGAGCGCTTGGAACACATTTTCACAGGTAATAGTTCGGCCTGAGTGGTATCCTACCCCATCGGAAGAACGGATGAATAGTAACGGTAAACTGCGTCCGCTGATGGACGGCGGTGGTCCTGACCCATTCCTATTGTCAGGATGAGAACCATCTGGCGACTGATTATCAGGTCGATCCACGCTCGGAGGTAGAGCGTCGTCTTCTAATGCCTTTATGATGTCGGCTAGAGGCGGCATCTCGACCATGACAATCGTATGCATAGGAGGCGCCGGCATGTATCGCGCAGCACCAGCTGGAGAGTTAGGCGTGGTGGGTGATTCCATAGGCCCTCCTTCTGGCATTCCAGCTGCAATGGGATGCACGAACGGGCCTGAGGGTGACGTTTGGTAAACCCGATGGAGTAAAGGCCCAAGATTACCGAGGAACACGTCCAATGCAACCTGTTGCCTTGTCTTGGGATCCTCGTAAAAGAAATTTGAGACAGTCAATTCAATCGTATGGTTAGCCTGACGATATACTGGGGCCGTGAAAAGAGTTGGAAACGGGGTAATTGGGTGCTCCGGGATGTGGTTGTTCTTCCCAGTAGAATCAAAGAAAGTGTACTGAAATTTGGCTAGAAAGTTGGGCATTCAGAGCATAGTAACAGAAAAACATATGTTTCACTTACAGATACCGACAATCGTCCAACATAAATAGTCATCAACCTCATCGGAGATGATGTGAATTCCGTCCTTCACCTCGTCCCTCACACGAGGAGACTGGAAAAGTAAAGGATGAGTACCTGCCTGAGAAGACATTCCCGGGGCAGGAGGGGCAACAACGCCCGTTGAGCCAGGAATAGGGCCTGCAGCAGACAAGTAATGGCGAGAACCATCTGGATTCACACGCTGCAATGCGATCTTCTGCATTTGACTGACGGGACCGCCATCTTCGGCAGAAACCCTACCTTTGTCTACTTTGCGGATAATCAAAGGAGAAGTCGAAATTCCTGATTGAGTGTCGGATAGAACTATCTCACAACCATAAGTGACCGGCTGAGGACCTGCTGTCAGTGAGAAGAAATCAGTACTGTGAGAGTAGAAAAATTCACATCACATGACACGCACCGATGTTTGACATCTCCGAGGTACGTCGAATAACATTGACATTAAATGCAGACCACGCTACGTTACTGGCACACAACTGTGCATGCTCAATGGTCATGTATTTGGTGCGTACAGTCTGAGAATTGATGCGATTGAATAGAGATACGGGCCCACCGGCCAAAATACATGACGAGATGTTTCTCGTCTTGGCCGTCTTCTTCGACGGCTTGGAGATGATGGAGACTGGAGCAGAATCAAATGAAGCCCAGACACGACCTGGAGGACCATCACCATCAGGGCTGTGTGCAACGGAAGGATGGGGTTCGGCAATATCGAGGGATAGCTGGAAACTCTTGGCCTTTGCAGTCCCGGTAACGTGCAGGAATTTGAAACTTGAGGTCATATTGTTGTCGAGAGGCGCCTTTTGCTCGAATGAGCGCTCGCCGGTTTCAGACACAACGGCCATAGAAAGTTGCTGGCTTCGCATATGCCAAACCGGGCCCTCGATATGGACAACAGGGGGTGGACAAAGAAAACGTTTCTCACTTCCGTAGGACTTTTGCGCGACGGCAGCATGGAGACATATGACAGTGGTCATAGGCACGACACGAGCGGGTTCTTGAGGAGCGACGTCGCGTATGACGCGGCGCATTTTGTTTTGGGGATCGTCTGCCTCTGAATCGTCCAACTTTCGTTTTGCAGACTAGAAGGAGTAAGAATGGGATATGAGGGAGACGATATCGATGATACATACACTTGGGACAGGTTGGACATCATCGGGAGAGGGCATTGCAGGATTCCAGGGGGACAACTGGCCATTCGGGGAAGGGTCCTTCTGAGAAGCAGCTAATATGGACTGGAGGGAAGGACTGGGGCCCGAAGTACTTGGAGACGGGGTATTTGCGGAAGCAGCGGGGACCTGAGAGAATAGAAGAGAAATTGGCGTTTTTTTCTATGAGAAAGAAGAAAAGACAATACATAGAGGGCCTGTGCGGGGGACGGGGAGGACGACGAACGCTGAGTAGGGAGGGAGGACATGGCAAGGTCGAAGGACAATGCATTCTGCATAGTAAACTATATGTTATCCGTGAGAGTAACAACACCCAGCTGGGAAAAATTCAACCACGCCTCGTGCGACTTTATATTCCCACACCCCAATCTCGGCTTCTCGGCAACGGCCCCCACCTGATCACACTAAACAAGCATATCATATGGTATACAAAATAAATGCAATAATGCAATGTCCACAAAACGAGTGCCCTAATGTATCGTATCGATGTACTTGTTCAAAAAGTTCAAAAAAAGTGGAAAGAATGCCTCAGAACTGTCCACAAATCAACAAAAAAATATAAAACGTCCATCATCAACTAGGAGGTTCTCTGCTTTTTCGGCGGTTGTGATTACTCCGTCCAGGGAACGGGACACTATCTGATGTCAACCCCTGTGAGTTCCTTCGTGTGCCAGAGCCAACGGGACGCTCAGGCTCAGCATCCTGTTGATATCGTCGCCAATCTTCCACCTTCATCGTAGACAGTCGCTTTGATGTTGATGAATTCCCCATTGCCGCAAGTCTGTCCGCACTCAGCGACCGCGAGCTTCTTCTCTTTTTCTGTTCATCCGTCGTCAGCGACCGTCTTCCACTTCGCTCCTGGTCATCCTCCGATTTCTTACGCTTCTCGTACATCGCCGCCTTCTCCGCCTGTCTTCGTGTTACCGCCTCCTTCTCCATCGCCTTGGCTCTTTCCCACCGTTGCTTCGCCGCCTGCAATTGAGCTTGCTCATTTTCCGCATTCGTGAGTGGTCCCTGTATATCCTTCATTTTCTCCCGATGCCTCTCGTTCAACTCCTCGAATGTACGAGTCCGAGGGGCCGCAGGTCGCTGGGGTGTAGGTGCCACAATCGGCTTCCGGGGAGGAAGAATGGTCACAGGAACGTTATTGCCCCCGCTAGAACTTGCTCGTTTGTGATGTCCAATATTGGCCAGAGGGATGTCGTCGGAAGAGTCCGTGTTAACGGCAGGATCTGATCCAAGGCCCAAAGCACTCTCGCGGCGCTTACGCTGTGTCAAGGCGTCTGCGACTGCAGAGGGCATCTGTATACGGGAAGAAGGCGTGATCGGCGTAGTGGCTATAGGGGGTGTCACCCCCGCCGGAGGCTGGAGCAACTTCCTCTCTTGTATATAAGCATCCCAATCAAGATCACGCAACGGTGCACTTGTGGGTCTACTGATCGATTCTCCAATAGCAGACTGGCTCATCAGATCCATAGATTGCACGCGTGCGCGGGGATTCTTTTCTCGAGGCGGACGCAAATGCGGCGGCGTTGGGAGGAGGGCGGTACTAGCATCGACGCTAAGAGTACGACGTGAGGTTAACGACGGATGACGGGAATCAGATGCGGTGGAAGGCTCAGGTGTTCCGGACTTCAGAGCATCAATTGACCTGCGAATACTGTTAATTTCGGCCACCAGCTCCTCCTTACGTTTCAGTTCCTCGTCATATGCAGCTGACGTCTTCCCGTCGTCTTTAGCCATAAAATCGTCGGGAACATCGTCCTTAATTCCGAGGCCCAAGTCCAAAGCAGGAAGAGCACCTGGACTCTGAAGTTTCCTTGTCGCTCGCTTCAAGTCATCAGTCGCAACTGGAGCTGCTAGGAAATCAGAGACACCGGAGTTGTAACGAGGACGCCCGTCGGCTACATGAGTCAAATCAGTCGTTCCTGCTGGAGAAGCAGACCCGTCTTGGTCCTTCATCAGAGGCATACTTGAGTAACCACTTTCCTGCCGCCCATGTCTGCTGAGATGATCCTTCTCCCATTCATCTCTCTCTCGCAGGACATGTGCGAACCGCTCAGTAGCTTGGATTTCCGCTTCTTCGTCATGCTTTTTTTGTTCCTCAGCGATTTCATGCAGCTTCCTCTGCAGTACTCTAAGGATTCGAAGCTGAACGGCGATACCCATAAGTGCAATTGCGCCCAAGAGACCTAGCTCAATCTGCATCGTCTGAGTGACGGGAAATTGAATGCCGTTATTGGTGAATTTTGGGAAAAGCGAATTAAATCCAAGATTCCAGACATAAAACTAGATAACAGATTGCCATTAAGTACGTGTGTGACTACTAAGAATTGAAACCGCACCTCTTTCAAACCAGCCGTGGTAAAACAATCCACGCCTAGCATAAATGCCGATGAGCCGACAAACGCGGTAGAGATGAGCAGCACATGATAGTGTATCTGAAGGTGACTACGTGAGACGTAATGAACAGACAGGAAGAGCATATTTCATACCTTCGGAATAGTACACAGAACGAAACCGATCACTGCGCAACCTATTAAGAAAGGCCTTAGTACTGCAGTAAGGGAATGAAAATGATACCGGCTTACCGATATACAATATCCACCTGAAACCAATGGGCTTGATGACGCCACCGTCGTGGAAGCATTGAATCCAGAGTGCAAATGCCAGACCTAAGGCCAAAGGACGTAAGCATCAAGTTCATTGAACGATATGGTTACTCTTTACCTCCCCAAGCCCCAATTCCATAGCGAGCAGCCTTCCATAAGAAGATAGCAGCGGCTCCACCAGCAATTCCCGCGACTGCTGAGGCCAACACAAACATTCCCCTCAGCGTCTTACTAGGAGGATTGACGGACGGTAGGATTCCAAACTTGAGAATGAGGACAAAGCACACGAGTGAGAGAGTATAGAAACCAATCAGGAAGAACGAAGTCCTATCATAAGACGTGAGTGTAGCGCAAGTTGTGAGGTTCAGGCCATTAACCTACCATCGGTTCTTGTGGCCCCAAAATGCGCTAGGAAGACCTGTAATTATCAGAATAGCTCCAAGAACGCCAAAGGCGGGATCAAGTTTTGTTGCAAGAACTATCGGCTGGGCACTTGAAGATGCAGATGGGGCGGACGAAGAAGAGGTAGACGAGCTGGATGAGGTCGGCGTGATAGTGTGAGACACATTGAACGTGGTCGTAAAAGCGGTGGTGAACTGAGAGACGTGATTGTTTGACGTAGTAGAAGTAGTCACAGTGGTGGTAGCGGTGGTAAGCGATAAAGAGACGCTGGGAGATGAAGTAGACGAGGAAGAGGCGGAAGAAGAAGAGTTAGAGCTCTGGGCCAGAGCCACATTGAAGGAAAGAGAAAGGAAGAAAGCGGCCAGCAAAGGGAAATAGCTGGAGAACCGCATGGCGGGAGGTGAAGGTTGAAGGGAGAGATAGGTATGAAGCTGGCCTGGGGAAGCTACTAGCTAGCCGAGCACTCCTCTAGCCGGCAACAAAATTTGATGATTCAAATATTCAGTTCAGCTCCGCAAATTCTCCTGTGGCTGTAGCAGAAATAATAAGATAAGTATTCGTTTGCCAGCGAGACGTCCTCTATGTATTCCTTCTTCCCATGAGAAGGCGAAAGAACGCCGCGGAAACTGACGTTTCATCCGAGCACCCATTTGGACACGGAAGTAAAAAGTAAATCTCCTTTCTCGGTCAATAACGACGAAATATTTCATATTACTCAAATATCTTCAGTCGTACAGGATTTATTTCTAATTTATCTAGGATTTTCCGCACCCTTGAAACCTGCTTCTCCCTTGACGTGTCGTCCTCCTTCGGGACCACTGTGATCACCTTTCCTTTCCTTCGGAAACGACCCACACGGCCAGCAAGATGAATATAATTATCCAGTGGGAGGGTGGGATTGACTGCCCTCTTTGCTTTCGCTTCCAAAGTCTCGACACCAAGGATGAAGACATGCGTCAAGGTAGGAAAGTCAATGCCTCGCGTAGACGCAGCCGTGCATACAAGCAAGGCAGGATTAGTTCTGAAGACTTCTGCCCCGCTCTGAAGGAGATACGACTGGCCTCGGTCTTCTACTAAAACATCCATACCATGCGCGTTAACTCCCATTTCACGTAAGTCATAGACAGCTCGGTGTACGGAAGCATCACTTGAAATAACCAACAATGCAATGGAAGGCACGTCCATTGCGAACACTGTCGCAACAGCCTCTAAGGAATTCTGATTCAACGGAGAGGGTGTCATGGAGAAACCTATATTTGAAAATATGAGCCTGTCAAGGGACACGCAGAGCGTCGAAAAGCGTACTGATCAGTCTCTCAACCTCCGCCTCGCCGCTCGGGGGTGGTGGTAACGGCGTAGTCGTGTCATTTGAGTCCTCGACCTCCTGAGGAATATCCTTCACCTCCGCTTCGGTTTCAATTGCTCCTAGAATGTTTGTAATTCCTTCATCGGAGACAACAAGGACGTGATGCGTGATGTTCTCGTGTAAAGAAACTTCCCTTGCGGCGAGCTCGTCTTTACCATGCAATCGCATGACTGAACCTCGAATTTTGACAACTTCGCCGTTTAGGTAACGTTTCTCTGTGAAAAAATAATGTTTGAGGTGCCTCCTGAGCGTCGCACTGGAAATAACGAGTTGTGGCATGTGATATGGTACGTCAACCAATTCGTCTCGATTTTGCGCAGTCAGTGTTGGCCGATGCTCGTAAATGGCATCTAAAAGTAGCCTCGTATGACCAGGATGCATCTTTATATTCCGTGCAGCTCTCCCTTGTGATGTAGTATTCCCCTTAAGCGGAACAGTTTCAATCAGATAGTCCACTTCGTCCAGTACGACACTAGATAACTCCGCCAGGTGCAGAGCCTCAGGATCTTCATGCAATACCTCCACCAAGCTAGAAGGAGTTGCAATCAAGATATGAGGAGGATTCTCTCGGAGAAGCGGGAGTCCAGTAGTCAGATGCTGCTTTCCCTCTCGCACTAGAACTTGTGCTATGGAACTAAGTGCTGGAGGATCGTCAGTAGAGGCTTCAGTGATTCTGCGGATCCAATGGAGGAGTTGGAAGGCCAAGTCCCGGTGCGGTACAAGGAAGAGAGAGGTGACAGAAGGTTTAGAATGAGTATTTCCCGACGCAAACGACAATCGTGGCTTATTGAGTAATGCAAGAACTAAGCCAAAAGACCTTGAGCAATCGTCAGAGAGCATGAAATGGACAAAGGTTAACCAAACGTACTTCCCAGAGCCGGTTTCGTCCTGTAAGAGAATATCCTTCCTTTTCATTATGGCCGGTATTAAGGCAGATTGGATTTCAGTGGGTTGCTTGACATTGGGAAATGCGGTACAGAGAGCCCGTGCCAATGGAGGCCGAAGTCCTATCTCTTCGAACGTCGGCGCTTGCTTTACAGGGACCAAGTTGGCATATTCTTCAGCACTGAGACTAATATGCCGTCTACATCTTCTTACAGATACGCATACCGTCGACCTGGCCGTCGAAAGGAAAGTTTTCATGATGTCACGTGCACACCTAGGCCGAACTTCCAAGCTGAGGCTCTGACTCCAGTCTCAGGCTAAGCTCCGAATTCAAGCTCTTAACTGACAGGCATCCCGCATCTGAACTCTTCACGTGGAAATGAACATTAGTTAAGAATTTGCTATCTACAGCATGATCATATTCGTGATTAGTCAATCGTAAAGAAAAAATCTGGAGCTTGAGGTACAGGATCCTAATTTTCCAAAAGCCCGCCAAATGGCTGGACGGCACGCTCCATCTGCTTCGCGCCTCGACTTGTGTTACAGTACCTGTTGACATTCGTGGCGCACGCCTGACGTCTCTATCCTACATGCTAATTAGCATTCGATACGGACCCATAGGAGTTGCCGTTGTGTTTGATCAGTTTGCTAAACCATCCATTACGGGTGTGGCGCCTGGGGAACGCAGAGCGATTGATGACTTGTGAGCTAGCAGGCCGCGATTCTGTTAAAAGGGAAGTGGTTTCATCGTCCACTCCTTCCATAACGGACTCGTTTTCTTCACGCTCTTGACGCTCATCTAGATTGAATCCGTGAATGTGTGTTGCATCGATCTTACTGGGACCATACCTTCACCAAAGACAGCGTCCATCTCCTCCAAAGGTACGCCCTTAGTTTCGGGATACACTGACGGGGTGTAAGGACAACCTTCAACATTTCAGAATTAGGGAAATATACTGACGGAAGTAAACTGTTTGCACTTTCAGAAAAAATTCAACAGAATAATAATTATAGCCTTACCCAGGACAAAACTACAGACACAGAAAAATCCATGCATTGGGTAAAGTCGCCATTCGATGTATTCTTGCAAGAAAGGGGTAACCTCTCCAACAAGGAAATTGAATGCCCAATTCGTACTTGTAGAGAGGGATACACCTTTCGCGCGAATGGTGAGTGGCATAATCTACTGAACGTTAGTAAGCGATCTCAGAGATAAAGAAATGGACCAACCTCGGGAGGATACAACCATGGCAGAGGTCCCCAGCTAGAACAAGGTTTGAACAAGTGGAATCCACTCAAAAATAAAGATGCCTCACCTATAGCCAAAGGCAGCATTGTATATGATGACACAAATCACCACGGCATTTGGTGTCTGTGGTACATCAATGTACATCCACCAACCTGTGGCGGTGAGTGCTATAGCCATCTGGAAATTTAAATACCATGAGTGACAATATAACCCAATGATAGAAGAGTATTTACAATAACAGCACCGGAAAGTAGGATAACTCGACGGCCCCAGCGATCGACAAGATACCAACTAGATTGTAGGAAATTAGAGACGTGCAATGAGAAGTGAGCTACATGAACCTACGGAGGAAGAGTGCTAAGAACGTAGATGAGTGAGTTGATACCAGTCATGAGGATAGCATCACGGCCAATCCATCCAGCCTCTGAACGATAACATATTCAAAAGCATGTCGGGACTAGTTTGGCCTGAATTACCTTCAAACACTCGTGCTAAAGACAAGACATTCAGTACAGCATGTCGCCAAAACGATACTGCTAAACTTACGAGCATAATAAGAAATGACTAGAAAGTATGACAGTTCAACAACATAGCATCACAACAGTGTTCGCCATACATACCATTGATCCCATTCTGAGAGGCAACCAGCATCAGAAAAGTGCATTGAAATGACAAAATTAAATGGCATACAAGTTGAGCAAAGGCTTGAGAGGACATAGCGAGTAGCACCCGACGCTTATAACGCCTCCACATCTGCGCATAAGAACGAGCTTCCCCCGTTGCTCGCTGATGAATTTCAAATAATCAGCATTGAATATAACGACGATAGACGCCTCTGTTGACGTACCTCCTCCATGACTTTGTCTTTGATTTCCTGAAATTCAGCGATAGCAAGCAAATCCTCTGGATCCCCGCCATGCAGGTCTACAAGGATACGCATGCCCTCGGCGTCTTTATCGGTATCTATGCACCAACTACGTCATAATTAAGAAGACCCTGCTACCCCAATTAAGCGAAATAGCGTACCGGGGACTTTCCGGCATGACCAGAGAACCTGCAGCGAGAATCGCGCCAATAATGCATTGTACGAAAAGAGGTATCCTCCATGATAGGTCCGAGTCGATGTAAGAGCAGAAATAGTCGGTCCACTAATGAAACAGTTTACTTCGCACAGCGAGGGAAGAGAATCTACATACCACTGAAGATGAATAGCCGATAATATTGCCGGTAAATTCTACGCAAGCCAAAGCACCCCTCTAAGGAAGATTAATGACAGGACTCCACGGAGGAAGAACTATTAGGGCGCACATGATTAGGCGGAGAGATTTCACTCTGATAGATAGGAACGATGGTACTAACGTACATCGCCAATTAACAACGTGTTTCGGACGGGACTTGAGAAACGTACGAGAGTAAGCCAACCCCAAAACCACTGATTACTCGGCCCGCAATCATGAGCCAGAATCCATTCGTGAAGGTCTGAACAGCTCCACCTATCGTGAAGACGATAGCACCGATGAATAGAGTGCCCTTACGGCCAATAACATCTCCAACACGACCAGCGGCAACAGACGTGACTATTCCAATAACCTATGAGATCTCAAAATAAAACAGCTAGAAAACAACTCACTGAAAGCGCCGACTTCCAGTACAGCAACCATAGTTCCAAGTTCCACGGCATCTGGATTATTGAAGTATTTACGAAAATGAGGGCCGGTAATTATGCCACTCATGACGCTTGCGAGAAGTGAGCAAGAATAAATAAGATGTCAGTGACGAGAGACCCACCCTTGATCATATCCAAACTGGAAGTATGAAGGCAGTCAGAACCCTTGGACAGCGACTAAGGGATAGGAAATAAGATATTACCAGGAAAACACCAAGACTAGCAAAGATAGATATAGCATAGAGCAGAGGCTGGCCAACCAGCCTGCTGGTGGAAGGAGTAGGATCTGGTACATTCGCCATGATGCATGGACAGGGTGCTTTGTGGGGTGGTGGTAGTAGTAGTGTAAGGTAAGAGCACGTGCTCTTGTGCTACTACCATCATAGCCATGCCATCCTCTCAGGCTTCAATCGACGACCTCTCCTCAGAGTGCTCATATGACTCCGATGAGGAGTATTATCTTGCCCAGAAGGAGTGGGAAGAGAGTCTGACGCAGCTTAAGCAGCTCCTTTCTACTGTCCTTCTGCCTTACATAGGCAAATGGCTGGGCAGGCGATGGAGTTATTGGGGTGCGTTCCCCTTCCTTTCTCTCATGTTTACCTATTCATTTTCTGCTCAGCTTACGATCGATATTCACGTTTGGGTTTTGGCAAAGCGTTTGTCTTCGACAAGTAGTGGGTGTATATTGTCGCGATATCTATATATGTGATGACAGTTCATTTCTCAAGGCCTCTCGTCTTCTTCATCACTCGTTGTGCTAGTTCTCCTACTGGTCCAAAAGGTTGAACTTTAAACACTGCCATGTCCTTCACAATTTCCCTCGCAACCATCCACTCCTCCCTTTCGACTAATCCGGACAGCAAGATGTACCACGTTTGTTGAAATAGTGGGACCCTGGCTCTACTCATTGCGCGGTAGTAGTAGAGCGCCCTCTGAACGCCCTCAGGCCGTTGATTAGCCAAGCATGCTCTAATAAGAATGTTGTATCCCCTCGTGTTTAACTTGATGTCCCGCTGCTTCATTCGTTGCAGGATGTTGAGTGTGAAGTCATCCTCTTTTTGGGCGGACAGCCATTGGCCGCGATGAATACCAGCCAGAACAGCGGTATAGGTCACTTCGTTAGGCGGTGCGTTCGTGTCCGCCTCCATCCGCGTTAGAAGCTTGAGCGCTCCGTTGAGATGCGCTTCATCCTGCGCCCTCATCTGATGATCTATGATGGCGGTGTATGTGGCAACGTTCGGTTTGAGTCCTTGCTTGTTCATGAGACGAAAGACCACGTCAATCGCGTCTTTTCGACCGATTTTAAGTAAGGCTGCTAGGATGGTCGAGAAGGTGAAAATATCTCCACAGATTCCGCTTCCAGCCATCCTAGTGATGATCAATCCGATCCCCTTCAGATCGTTACGACGGGAGTAATGACCCAAAAACGTATTATAGGATACGACATCGGGTTTAGGGCCGCCAACCTCCATACTCTGCAAGAGCGAAGTAGCAGCCTCGGGACGGTTTGTCGTTAACAGTCCATTTAGCACCGTGTTGTATACTGCAAGCACCTCCTCTTTAGGCGAGTCTTTCATTATCTCGGCCTGAAACTTCTGAAATCTCTCCATCGCAAGATTAGGCCTGCGTCCATTGAATAAAGAGTAGATGAGAGCGCGATAAGTTAATGCGTCCGGTTTGACTCCCCGAGATAACATTAACTCCCAGGTTGCAATAGCGTCACTGAACGAAGTCGAATAACCCTCAATGAGAGCATTCCACAGGACGATTGTGTGACGAAGACCCAATCTCGGTATATCGTCCCATAGCTGACCAGCAAAGTCTTTTCTGCGGCATCTCAAAAAAGTTATAAGGAAAGAGACCCAACCGGCTTCCGCCATCGCTACACTCTGCTGATCCGTGATGAGAGCTTCCTCTGCTGCAATGTAGGGGTTGGGACCAGATATTCCATCGATTATCCCGTCGTATAGCTTCTTCAAAGCGGTCACTGCTCCACTTTCGCTGAGATTGAAAATCTGCTTCGAGAGCGAAGTTGGCCGAGAGACTAGTCTTGCCAAGTTCAAGCGGTTGATATACAGTTCGACCCTCTTTTGAAGCGCACCATCATGCTTCAAATTGGCCACGAACTCTTTCGTGGTATAGTGATGAAATCGGACCGCGGTCTGCCGACACATCGCGAGCGCCTCTTGAAACGTATCGCGCATTGTATGAGCCGCGGTAGCAGATAGTAAAATGAAAACCCTTCCGGGTATGTAAGGGGCAGTATAGAGGGAGTGCTCCGGACCCAGTGCCAGATCTTCGTACTCTGACTGCTCCTCATTGCTCTCACTGCTATCCTTCCATGAGTCACTATCATCCATTATTGCCCTGCAAGCATCATAGAGACGCAATACTGCATCTGGATTGCCGCGCTGAATATGATATAGCATGCATGCAACCACGCCGTCCGTGCTATGGGACAGAGCTGCAGCAACGGCAACCTCCTCTACCATGCACAAGAGATCTTTGTCGCAGAACGCGTTGTTGGATGAGGGAAGAAATGAAGAGACAACCAGGTCCGAGATTCTACGGAGGTGGACGGCACCGAGATATTGGCAGAGTTGAAATGTCTTCAGCTCATTCCAGCATTGGCGTATGGTCTCCGCGTCCTCGCTATCTAAGGCGGTATGAATCCGCATTAGAATAGAGTTAAATACATCCGCTTTACGATCAGATAGGTCGCGGTCCTGCGCTCGATACTTTTGAAGTACGGTGTCCTTGACATTGCCTAAGACGTTGCGGGGAACCGCGGCGATCTCAGCTGAACGAGGCGCATCAGCAAAACCAGTACGAGTCCTCAAATAGCGGCCAGCAGATGTGCTAGCAGACCTCGAGATAAGGCTTGGTGCTAAGAAGTCAAGGAGAACTAATGACTTTGTTGGAGCAGGACGGAGAAACATATAGTTAGAGTAAGCGGAAAGAAATTTCAGGTGTTGTTATTGTATGTTTTGTCGTGTTTCTCACAGTGGGTGATGAACGGAAACTCAAACAACCACTTCGTATTCTGAAAACCACCATGGGTCATGGCAATTCAAATAAACTCTATATCACCCATGCCGAGCATACTGGCATTTTTGGCTCCCACTCAGCATCTTCAGGATACAAAGCGTTCGTATCTATCCTTACTGCTCACGTCAATTGCTAATGTCTTCTACAGAAAACCCGAAGCCCCCCATCCAGGGGCAAGAACTCCCTTTGATTGCTGTGCATTGTCATTCCAGCCTTTCAGCCATCCCGTTTGTGCAAGGAACTCAGATGGCACGGGAAACGTTTTTGATCTCGTGAACATTATTCCCTGGCTCAAGTAAGAGTCGTATACATTTCGTCCTGTAGATCGTAATATACTCATCTAGCATTCGTCAGGCAACATAATAACACAAACCCAATCACGAAAGAGCCATTGACTCCTGCCGACCTCATCACGCTTCACTACTCACGAAAAGAAGCTTCAGGCGAAATACACGATCCCATTTCCTTCAAGCCCTTCAGCGAACACTCGCACATTGTAGCCATCGCGACAACGGGCAATGTTTTCCTTGCGGAGAGTATCAAAGGAGGGAAGGATTTGGTTAATGATGTTCCATTCAAGAAGTATGTACYGATGACKGGTGGCTGTCTGTTGCTCAAYCGAATACTTCCCATTTCAGACARGACGTGATTACTCTGCAGAACCCTCATGGACTTCCTCCGGCTTCTGTACCAAATACTTCCTTGTCATCTTCCAAGCATGAAACTGCAAAAGCTCCTGTTGCTAAACCAGCTGCAACACCGGCAACAAAACCCAAGGAGCCAGTGCCTTGTAAGTCCCCTTGAGCGTTACACCAGCTCACTGATAACGGAGCCTCCGCAGGGAATATCTCGCCTTATTCCAATGGTCTACCTGGCGCTTCGCTGACATCAACTTCGGTCGATCCAAAAATTGCAGCAGCTACCTCTAACAAACTTGTGTGGGACGAGGTAACCTGAATCCATTCCTAAATCAACATGCAATTTCACTTACTTTGTTTGTGCATTTATAGGAAGAATTGATGTTTGAAGATATCTCTAATCCTCCTAAGGGGAAAGGGAAAGAGAGGGATGTCGGTAAACGTCGAGCATATGTCCGCGTCGTTACTAGCTTAGGTGGAGGTAGTTTGAATCTGGAGCTCTTTTGCGAAAAGGCCGGTTGTCGACGAACCTTCACCCAATATTTTCTCATAATTATCTCTAGGCGCCGAAGACTTGCTATAATTTTCTTATGCTTGCTAGGGAAGGGAAATATGATAATTGTTTGTTTCATCGACTGGTACCGGGCTTCATGGTCAACTAATCCCCTATTTGTCATCATTGAGTCGCTAAACTGTTCCCAGATACAAACAGGCGACCCTACGGGTACTGGTGCTGGAGGCCAATCCTACTGGGGTACTCCCTTCCGTGACGAATACGATCTCAAAGGGGCTGCGAAGCATGATGGCCGGGGTGTAGTTGCAATGGCAAACAAAGGTGCTAGCACGAATGGGTACATTTCATTTTGAACCTTGTCGAATGTCCTTATTAACATCGAGTCAGGTCCCAATTTTATATTACATTCAAGGCGACACCACATCTGGACAAAAAGCATACTGTTTTTGGCAAACTCGTTGGAGGTGAAGATGTGTTAGATGCTCTAGAACAGTTACCACGAAAAGATGGTACAGAACGACCAGCAAGAGCTGTCAAAATTACCGAAGTCATTATGTGTGCTATCCTTGCTGCTGGTCGCTTGAATTTTTGCTAATCATATTCTAGTTACCAAGATCCTTTTGAAGATTATAAGGCGCGACTTGCCAAAAAGCTCGCGAGACGTGCAGAAGGCGCTAACAAATCTGATGAAGTGCCAGAAAAGAAAAAAGGCGACGATATCAATTGGTTTGGTATCAAAGTCGGAAGCGACACTACTTCTCAGACTGGTAAACTTGGGGAAGGTGGTGTTGGAAAATATCTCAACTTGAAGCGTCCTCAAGACGCCGTGGTGAATACAATGCCTGATGACTCAAAGAAGAAGCGCAAGATTGGTTTTGGCAATTTCGAGGGATGGTAAATGGATATAAGACATTAAGTATACAATGCTACTGTATATTAGATATTCCTGCAAATACATATCTTGACATGAAACAAAGATTAGCGAGTTACGCCCAATGTTTCTCTATGCTGGTACTGCAACCCGTTCGCGACTTTCCTCCACAGGGGCTGGTTCTGCTTCCATAACAGGCTCGATTGTAGGTGCTTCTGGCAGATCGATCTTTGTAGGCGCAGTCTCCGCAAGCTGTGAGGAATCAGTGAGATTGAATGTGTGCATGAATCGTTGACAGGATATGATGCTCACAGTCGCAGCTTGTAATTCACGTAACTCAGCCTGTACAGCCTCTTCTTCGTCCAGGCTGAGGTTATTTGCCAGCATCTCGTCGATTTCCTGTAACAATCAACTATGTGACCTTTGACCAGTGCAGAACGCGACAACGTACCCTTTGATACTCTCTAGCTTCGGCAGTCTCCTCAAGAAGCCTTTCYACAGATTCGGGGTTCATCTCCTTATGTATTTCTTTCAATACTTCATTTCCTTGCTTCAATCCGTGCAAGACAGAAACTTCGATGAGAGAAAACTCGATGCTGGATACCTGGGAAGACCTCAATGTCGAAATATAGCCAGAGAGTGTAAAGACGCACCAATTGCTGCAAATTCTCCAGTTGCCCATCTGTCTTCAGTAGCAAGCTTTGTTGATACTTCCGTCTTCGTAATGCGACAAGAGCACGGTCCTTCTGCCCGGCCGCAAGGTGTTTCTTCGCTATTGTCTCTTCCCGATCAAGAATTGCTTGTAACTGAGCATATGAGCGTACAAAATGACAGTCAATAGCATGAACTGCCTCACACCCTTCTGATATTGTTTCACTTTATCTCGCTGTAGCTTGAGGCTGAAAATGTGAGATAACAGGGAGAACGGGTGAGGAAGAATACGAACTCTAATATCGCACGGTCTTGAGCAGTTATTTTGGGTACCGACTGGTTACCTCCCATCTGTGGTTATGAGGGAGTGATTACTGACTGTGTGAACGAGGGAGGTGAGTCTAAATATGGTAATCAGGATTTCCGGTGTTACTGCTTTGACCAGTAACTCCGCGCCGGGAATAGATTCAAGTTTTTGTACTTACAACTCACAAATTAAAGAAGTTGATACCTCTCCTGTGCGGGTCGCCAAATCAAAATACACATTTCATTATGCACTACAAACACACTAATAGTATTTTTATTATTACAACATAGCTTACTAGGTTGAGTATACAAGATCGTCCTCAGCTTCTAGTATTATCAGTCCATCAAGTGACAACAATTTGCTCTGAAGCTTAGAACGTCAATAAGTAGGCATGACGGTAGATGAAGGTGCACGTACAAAGAGGGTGAACAGGCCCCGAGTAAGATACTCCAGTGTATAGTGCTGGTAGATGTGCAAGTGTCATTGGGGACAGCCTCTTCCGCTCCTCAGCTAATACGCTGCCCGCACTACAGACTGGGAGCCGGCCTGCGAGTGACTGTGGAGTGCTAACTTCGAATGAATACGGCCGAAGATAGTAAGGATTTTCTGAATGCGATCTCCGATTCGGTAATAGTTTTGGTCGGGTGACGGTGAACAAGACCACGTTAAATAACCCCGACAAAGCAAAAAGAATATCGGCGAAAGCTGTGGCCGCAAACGGTACTGATTTTCCACTGAATGCCATCCATCGTACGATCGCAATAGGGAATACAGTGATAACGTAGATGAGGGGGTAACTGAGGCGTTAGTCAGCTCTATGATCGTGTCGATTGACTGACATAGTCTTACAAGAGCATTTGCAGAGCGACTGCATTTGGCTGTACACGCTGGCCTTGTATGGAGCTACTGAAGTCGCCCGTTGCGTCAACACTGCTTCTCCTTAGTCTTAGTCGCACCCTGGCACCGTCAACTAAGACGAAACCTTTTCAGAGCCATTGTTGGTCAGTGGCTGCTGCGCGCCAATCGTGACAAGACCATCACCTTTGATTACTAGTGCCATCGCAACGTAGCAAAGAATATTGATGAATGCGGCCAACCATAACCAGAAATATTCCAAGGCTATTCGCTGCACGTCATAGCTCGTCGTGATCCAACACCCTGGAAAAAGAAAAAGGAGAGAGATGAGATCGTAAGCAAAACAAGTACGCAGCAACCAGATACGACTTACAGTACTGCGTGTCTCCGTAGTAATCTTTTCCTTTGTGAGTGGCCACGCTAACGCCGATTATGAGAGCTATGAAAATCCAAATTGCGACCAGAATAGTTGGTGCAATGCAGGGTGCAGGGTGCCAGCGGAAAATGAGCACAAAGAAAGTATGCAGAGCAATTGCCTGCGAGAAGAGTATACAGCTTTCAGCCCAACGTGTATGATTACCCTTAGGATTAGATGCACCAGTGTTCTATAGTTTGGTGGTTATTACAAGCACGGAAGAATTCAGTCAGAGGTACTAACGAAAGAGCCACCCCTACATCTCCCATTTGCTTGAGCATTCCTTCATTATGATGCACGTCAATTCGGGAATACGTAAAATTTACGAGTGTCAGCACCTTGTACTGTGCACAGTGTGCCTTCCGTCACTTCCTATATACATGAATGACACTTAAACACCGAAGAGAACCTCAGGAATAGACGTACCGCATCAATAACCCATTTGATATCCAGTAATCCGCCTGAGCAGTGCAAGTCAGCTGTCATTCAAAGAAATCAGTGTGTATGAGGAGTTACCTATTGCCTGTATCAAGTCGAAAACCAGAAGGTTTACAAAGTAATAGTGAGTATGTGTCGACCCAGTCCAAGTTCGTGTCGCCCCGGGTTTGAGCACAACAGCAGAATACTAGTTTCAGTATACTCAGCGATGACCTCCAATGCGAGAGATATCTACTCACAATAATATACAAGAGAAGGGAAACCACAGCCAAAGCAGACAGACAAGCTGATTCTACTATGAGGGCAATCCCCAATCTCACCCCAAAGCCAAAAGGAGGCGACGAGGATCCACCATCCGGGATGGACATGTTTCAAGATTGAGGCCACGCCTGGGTGAGAGAAGTTTTGGAGGAAGAGAGGGTCGAGATCTACCTGACGTGCTGACAAGACACCTCATTTATTCTTTTTCTTCAGTAAACAAACGGATTAGGCTGGGAGCTTATCAGGTACACTGAGGACCGGAATACACGTACCTTCCTGATAAGAATAACTTTGAGGTACCCATACATTTTGCTGCCATGCACTGACGGCATCGTAGTATTGAATCTGCTTGAGTTACGGCGAAAATTCTGCCATTTTAGCTTTGGGGCGTATCTCCTCGCCGACTCGCAGAAAAATTAAAAGGTCCCGAGTCCAGCATGAGCACATGATTTGATCGTGAGCTCAGAGAAAGGGAAAAGGTGTCGAACGCAGCGCCCATTTCCCGTTAATCATTTCACTTGCCACAGGTCGACTGTAGTAAATATTGACCGTAGTCGACGGGAGAATTGACATGAGACAGTAATCGGGAGATAGTTACTCGGATTACCGTAGCTATATATCACATATCTTGATGAAGAGGAATGAAAACCGTAAATCTCTTAATTCTCATCCAGCCAGCCTGTTCCAAATTCAATTGTCTGCATCAGCGTCTCCAAAACTGTATCGAGAAGGCTGGATATGAAGGCTAGCGTACTTTCACAAGAGCCTTCTGGCCAAAGAATATTGAGAGAAAACGACTGCCCAGGTCTTTGAGCTCTGAATAACGGAGACTCGACATAATAAGTAATGATAATTCAAGATGCGTCTAGATGGTAGTAGCCATAACAGAGCCATAACACTACAGGCCACAACTTAGACTAGCTTGGACTATACACGTGACAGGAATCTGGTGACATAATCAGATTCAGAATAAGTATGAGGCCAAGCGGAGAGCTTGAACTTAGCCCACGTTCCTTCGAGAATTGCAGTATCTTTTATCTTTGTCAATGCAGTTGAGGTTGGACACAGCTCAACTTCTCAATGGCTCTTAGGCTCCTACGGCCATCATCGCGCAATTGCATTTGTACTCCAGCTAGAAAATACCACGACTACATCCGCTATGCGCACCCTGGTGATTTGCTTAATCTAACGATTATCGTGGTCTTTGACTCACCTCGCGTCTCAGGGGGTGTGATTCGGCTTCCTCTAGCATCACCAAAAGTTATAGGTATTGCTAATTCACGAGGGAACCGTAGGTATGCAAACACATTCACTTGCTCAGTGCTGATGCTCACCTCGTGCTACCAGTCATCAAGAAGATTTCTACGCGTTTGCCGCGTTATCTTTGGACCCTGAAGAGCTCAGAATCAGTGTCAAGAAGGCGCATAACATAGACTGGGATCCTGATAGTGTAGGAGATCCATTCTCTAGGCAAGCCCTTTTCGTCGGCATCTATGACGGGTGTGTATCATGCCTTTTACTTCTCTTGTCAGACTAACATACTCATAGTCATGGTGGCTCCGCGGTATCTCAATTCCTTCGCCAAGAGTTACATGGTCTATTCGAATCCGTCGACCCGTCAACAATTCCTGAGTTATTCATTTGGATTAAGGAGTTGGGCGGCTACTTTAAGCGTTTCAAAGGCGGAGTCCTTACACCATGGATACACCACGCGGATAATCTTCCCAAACTGGACTTGGAAGCGCGCGCCACAGAGGCCTTCTTTGAAGTTTGTTACCCTGCCAGGTTTTCAATGTTTTCGGCGGACTGAAATATTTCATCTAGGTCGACCGACACCTCTCTATTGATGAGGTCGCCCAATCGTGCGGGGCGACTGCCTCCGTTGCAATTCTCCATACTTTAGATGCACCGTCTGCACCGTTCTTCTCTGCTAATCGAGTAGCATTGACCGTCGCTCACTGTGGGTATGTATGTTCAAGCCGTCATCGCTACTCGTATGATTGAAGGGCTGTCTGATAGGGACACACGCGTACTCCTGTGTTCAACAGACAGTGGCAAGGTATTTCCTATGACAGAAAATCACCATGCAGACGCCCGTGTTGAGTCAACTCGCCTGCGCCGGATGATGGGTTCCTCACTAATTACTGACTCCTATGGTGAATCACGGTAAGAAAACTTCAACCTTCAGATATCCCTTTGGCACTGACGTATATTAGTTGGATGGGAGCTCTTGCAAATACTCGAGGGTGAACTTTACGTGTATATTGTATATTGAAGGGCTTAACATCGTTCTAGGCTCGGCGATCTACGTTTCAAGAAGTTTGGCGTCACACCAGAGCCAGAAGTGCGAACAAAATTGTTGGAAGGTTGGGCTTAAATCTGAAACTCTGTCTGTGATTACTCGTTCATACCTCCTGACAGGCAAAGAATGGGCATATATCGTCCTTATTTCCGATGGCATTTCTTCCATCCTTTCAGATGACGAGGTGGTCGATCTAGCCCGGGATGCTCCTGATCCCAAAACCGCCGCTGATCGCATACTTTCTTTCGCCGAAGAGCTTGGAGGTGAAGACAACGCTACTGCTATTGTTTTGCCTCTAGCCGGATGGGGCCAGATCCGCGGACCTGACAAGACCAAAGACCTGCGGGAGTATAGACGGAAGCAAGCAGGTCAGTGGTTTTCTTTCATAATTTGCATTTATAGGTAACACTGCACTACCGCAACAGAGGGAAGTGAACGACAGCGTAGAATGTGAAAATGGTGGAGTAGACATTAGCTCAGCGGACTCGCGCACTCTCCTAGATATCTGTATACAATCTATAATGTTTTGTGCAGACTGTTATATTTATACGATAATTCATATTCAGTTGTTTTCACTTCATTCTCTGATCACCACTAAGACTAAATCTGAGCAACAGCGTGTCCGTCCGCGCGGGGGTCAGATCCCGCAGCCCATACCGTCTTGCCGGAGGCATCGTTGATCTTCTGTATTACTTGACCACGGCCCATCATACTTCGTTTGAAGCCAGTAGCTGGTCGAGCATCGTGACCCATTTCTTCAATGATAAAGGTAAGTGCCGAACCATCGAATTGGAAGATAAAAACCCACCGCGAAGCTTGGTGATCGTCTCTTCTGATATACCCTCCTCAAAGTACACTTCACTGTTAATATCACCTGCAGTACCCGTGTCTCGCGTTTGCGTGTCTGGACTTCCAGCTGAAATGCAGAACCGGGGGGCGTCTAACGCAGCTTGAGGAGTAAAACCACGTAGCATATTCAACAGCACTTGGACATGACCTTGCGGCTAAATCAAGAATTGAAAGCATACATCGTAGCATCACCAGCTTTACATAGCGAATGCCTACCTGCATAAACCCACCCATGACGCCATAACTGAGGAAGAGCTCATCGCCTCGTGTCACCATGCAGGGAATGATGGTGTGGTCTAAGAAGACGACGGTCAATTGCTACTTACAAGTGAGAGATAGACACATTACATGGTCGCTTCCCGCCCTGCCGGATCGTGACATCTATTAGTAGGTGCACCTTAATAGAACACTATGCTTCTAAGGCCCACCTTGAGCATGTTCGGATGCCCCTCTTGCAAGACGAATCCACTACCGCGGTTTTGAAGAGTGAAACCGCAGCCTTGAGGCACAGCTAAATGAGGGCCAATCAACGTTTATGCCGTTGTTTTCACTCCAGCATATTCAGTCAGTTACCTCCGGTTCCAAATCCTGCGGCAGTTAATGAGCTCGATGTTTACTGACGTTATAGCCGAACCAAAGTACCTGCGTAGTTACTTTGAATATAGCTGCATGCATTACCCCATTGATCGGTGACTGAGATATGCCGATTCAGCAAGTATTATTTTACACCATGGCATTGATAATCACCAGAAAAGTAAACGGTATCAGAAGAGTTGACTGGATTGCCCTACAGTCAAAATCAGTTACTGAACAGTAGCATATGGCTAACTGGACACGTACATGTACGACTTCGGGATTTGTCTTCAAAGGATTGACTAGCTTGGCTCTCTTTGCTAAATATTCCTGAAATTCAGACAAACAATAAGTAAGAACGGCTGAGAAGCTCCGACTTTATGTTTGGGTTGTACTTTGCTTAACAATTCCTTGACGGGTACGTGCTGAACATCAGGATCCGTCACATAATACTGACTATCTGCGTAGAGGTCGGCATCTTGTTGTATGACCTAAAAAAGAGCATACCTGAGAAAGCTAGTCTAAAAAAAGTAGTCAGAACCTTCTATCTAAAGCCCTGCAGAAAACGCACCGAACAGCTTCCACAAGAGCATGGAGATATTCAGCAGAGTTGTGTTCCATCTCTGAAAGAGGCTTGATTATCCCTTGCTCTTGCATGTTCTCAAGTATGCCGAGTGCAATAAGGGCGGTTATTCCTGCGTCCACATCAACCTCTACTATGTGGAGGGTTTGATCAAAGTATTTACCTTGACCGTTCGGAGGGCACTGAGGGTAAATAAAGATCGGCGTTCTCGTTGTGCCGCAACAAGAAGTCAGTGACATACCTCATAAATTGTAATCTCGTTGGCATAGGTATAGCTAATCGGCTCAACGAACGTGGTGGAATGTTTGGCCAAATCCTCCAGTTCCATTACACCACCTTTGCTTTGAATCAACTCTACGATTGCCTCGGCAATTCTTCCTTTGTAAAAGCCGTCTTTTCCCTTCGTCGCAACCTCTCGGAAGGTCTGTGCAAGATTGGGAAGACGAACAACTTGGCCTGGAAGAGGAGCTTTCCCGTTGAGCAGCATCTCGTCACCGTTTGGAGACGCATTCTTGATGAGTTCCTAGTAAAGCGTTATAGTATTAGTGGTGAATGAATCGTCGGATAATCGGTATCCCACTTCAGAGCGTTGCCACTGTCAGAGGAAAATGAGTATTAGGACTACACAGCATCTATCATTTGTTCTTACAGCATAACTGTGAATCTCAGAGACGGGAACGCTGATGACCCGCCCGTTAGCTTTCTGTATGCAGTATGAAACACTTAGGAACCAGCTACCCTTCCTCCGCCAGTCTGATCGCGGGTTCCAAGACGTCGGCGACAGAAAGTTTCCCGCTGCCGAACTGCTCAACAGTGTCCACCCATGCGGCAGCAGCCCCTACACGGTATTGAGCTCCAGAGGTTCCGAGAAGGGTAAGTAGGCATACCAGGAACTGTCACAGAGTTGAGGTCAGTCGCAGGCATGCTGCGGCCGGTAATACCGCGTTGGCGAGCATATTCCAGTGTCAGTTTCTGGGGTGAATGTCCAGATCCGTTGAGTGCCTTGACGGTCTTCGTCTTCGCGTCGTAAAAGAGACAGAAAGCATCTCTACCAATGACTTGAGCAAGGAGATGGAATGGATAAAGATCGCGATGAACACTTGCCCTCCGATTCCACAACAACTTGGTTCAGTGACATTTAGAGCAGCGGAAGTCGCGACAGCAGCATCAGCTAAAAGACGAGCCGGTACATAAAAATCATCAAGGCAAAGAAGTATCTGCGGACTTACCAGCATTTCCACCTTTTCTCAAAATCTCAAGACCAGCTTCACTGGCAAGAGGCTGCGAAGAAGAGACAATACCCTTGGTGCCATAAACGACAGACCGACGACTGGGGAAGCGCTGGAGAACGAGCTCTGGATTGTCAATTTTAGACCAGTCGATAGAAACTGAAGAGGACATAGCGGAAACTACTGACGTGAGAGCACAAGTCCTCTTTACTTATATTTTCGGAAGCAGCGCGGGCACCCGATGAGAGTATTTGACAAAATATTTCACGGTACCAGCGTGACCTCGCGATTCGGGATGAGATAAGGACGCCCAACTTCAACTTGCCTGCCGCGGCCTTGGCTCAGATCTTTGGAACAGATATTTTCTATCGGACCTTGAAGATGTCTTTGAAAGCTCTGCAAGACAAGCTACAGACGGCGTCAGTAGAATTCCAAAAGATACAAGCAGACTTGTCTACCACCGTCGAGGCCCGACAGAAATTGGATGCTCAGTTGTCTGAAAATGAGCTGGTCAAGAAGGTGCGAATACCACAGTTATGATTTTTTTTCCGTCTGAGGGCTTACGAAGTCTTGTAGGAATTTGCACAGTTGACACCGGAGAATATCGTGTATAAGCAGATTGGCCCTGTTCTCGTGAAGCAAGATCAAGCTGAAGCCAAAAGTAATGTTGATACTCGTCTCGAATTCATTCGCGGAGAGATGTGCGCACAACTCGACCATTTTACAGCTTGTTGACTGACTGAACTCGATTGTAGTAAAAGAATAGAAGCACAGCTCAAAGACATTGAAACAAGGTCAGAAAAAAAGAAGCACGAAGTTCGTTGTATTCCTCCTCGACTTCCGACCTCTACAAATCAGTGTAATCCCACAACAGATCGTCGAGATTCAGACTGCATTGCAGCAGCAAAGCCAAGCCCCAGCCGCGGCGCCTTCCGTGGCTGTTTAGTGTACTCGCTCCTCCTGAGTTGTAATATCATGAACGCAAATATACATCCAACGTCCCCCTTCCCAGCCAGATCACTTCTCACACGAGACTACTCTGCGTCCTCCATGAAATTGTATTCTCTGACCGCTGAGCCAACATGGATTATGCCGCAAGAGTAGTGGTCTCCGATGTTGCTGCCGCCTTGGCTGACTGCTCCGCCATCCGCGCACGCATTAAAGCCCGCTCTGTCTCCGGACTCTTGAGTATAGTTTCTAGTTTGAACCGCTTCCTTGCAGAAACAGGAGGGCAATTGCGAATAATCACGACATCATCTTTCTGGAGCTCTGAGGAAAAGATGGACTAAGTCGGAAAGTGGGTTATATACAAGAACAACATACTGTTCTCGGGATCATGGGTCAGGTATTTCTTGCTTCGCTCTATCCGCTAAAGCAATGATAATAATGAGAACATTGCTTTGATTGCAGTAAACGAACACACCTTCTTGGTCACTTTATGAGCTACCCAACGAGACACTGTAACAGTAGCGGTTTTGTTCATGAATCCCACCTTCGTGACCAGACCTTTGAAAGCCATTGGAGGCATTTTGTCCGGGTATGTTTGTTACTACGCAAGGGCGTAGCAAAGCAAAGACTCGAATGTCAGACGAGGAAAATTTGCTGACTGGTAGGTTCAGTGTTCACTTCAGGTTCACTTGGTCACCAACACCAGAAATTTCAGTCGGCACGTGGCACCCGGCAAAATGGACTCGGAAGATCGCGAGCTAAATTGAAGCACTAAGTGCCACTATGTACATTACCTATGTATTTGTAGATGTCGCCATTACATACTAAAGAAAAGACTAGAACCAGTAACTTTAGACGATATATGAAAGTATACTAGATGCTATGGTATTTCTACGAGATATCGTATCCACAAACTGTCCGTTTCAAATGCAAGCAAACTTCGAGCAGTGTCCTTAAGCAGGGGAAGATTCGGATTCCTTGGTCTGCGTAATAGTCGCCGGTTTTGTGGGAGCGAATTTGGACTTTAGGCGTAGCTTTGCTCCATATCTAATGAACATCAGGTCAGAAAATGTCTCTTGTCTGAGAGGATAATCACTCGCCTGATGAAGATGAATGGGATCGGTGTCATGACAAGAGCAACAAAGCCTAGCAGCGAAGAAGCCCATTGCGGTCCCAAAGCATCATACATTTGGGTAGCAAATAGCTATTTCATATAGCATCAGTATAGGATAGTAAACTGGAGGGGTAAGGTGACATACAGGGAAGACAGCTCCAAAAATACTACGCATGACAGTGTTGGCAGAAAGTGCAGACGCAGCCACCCTCGTGTACGTGTCAATCATGTAGTTGAACAGACTTTGCTAATGCGAAAAGAATAAGTATATTTAAAAGGTGGCAAATCGTTTCACGTACGAAAATCCAGCAGATTGCAAAGCCCATAAGCCCGCCTGCCATCATGGGTGCCCAAAATGAAACAGAAGGATACGATGTCCACCTAAGTGTCCATTAGTATGATGTGTATTCCCTTGGTACAATATGTAGCTTACGCAAACCAGAAGAATGAGATGGTGTATATTGGGGCTGCAAACATAGCCATTTCCAGACGAAACTCGGGCACTACTGGATTGGGTGCGCAACGTTCAACTTCTTTTAAATAACGTCTGTTAAAAGTCAGGAGATACTAGAGAACTTTCAGATCAGGGGATCACCGTCATTTAATGAGCGGTACTTACCACGATGACGGATATCGAGCCCCCGAGCATGATTGGGATGAACATGAGTCCAGAGATTCCCGCATTGAAGTGATGCCCTTGAGTAAAGACGATGGGGTATGCCTCAAATAGCAGGTAAAGGCATCCATATACAAACTAGGTCTGATCAGCAGCGCTTTCGTTTAAAGGAAAAAAGTAGTACTTACACTCATGTAGACTGTTGAGGCTAATAACATGGGTTCTTGGAATAGCATCTGGAAAGGTCGCGCTAGAACGTGCTCCACCTGCTGGCTAAGAGTCTTCTTATCCTGATCCATTGGAGCGTAGTATCGTTCGTCGCCAGTCTCCTTACGTATCCTGCGAGCTCTATGAGCTAGCAAAATAGGACTGCACATTGTGAGAAAGGACCATTTGCGGACTGTTGTATAGGACTCACGAGTATGTCTCTGGAAGTGTAAGGATGACTGCGATCCAGCACACTCCAGCCTGCAAAAACTATGTTTAATTGAAGAAGCAATGATGTTTCAGACCATACTTACAAAGATAGCCAGAACCCAGAAGACCCACCGCCAGGAGACGCCTGGAGAAGATGTTCGAAAAATCAAGTTGAAAGGTAAAATACGTACCAGACACAAAAATAAAACCAGCAACAGTGGGACCCAGGGCAGGGCCAGCGAATGGAGCAACGGTGAAAATGGCAAGACTTTTGCCGCGAGATTTGGCATCCCAAATATCTGATATGACGGCTCTGAATGAAGGGTAAGAATGCGTGATACTTATACAAGTAGGTGGCAGAATCTCACCCAGAATTTGCTAACGGAGCTGCTGCAAATACGCCACCAAGAAAACGAAATATCAAGATAGAGGCCGTATTTTTAGCGAGTGCAATTCCTATTTGGAACATCTTGTATGCCAGGTTTAGGAGACTGACAATCTAGTAAGTAGGCAGTCGCTCACCATATAGACGAAAAAGGAGGTGATGAAGATGGGTCGGCGGCCAAACTCCTCGGAAAGCGGCCCCCATAGTAAAGGGCTTTTGGTTTCGGTGAGCTCGAGTACAGTGGCTAGAGTCGAGAATATAAGGAGACATACCCAACACAGTAGCCGGCAACAAAGAGGGAAACAGTTAATGTTGCCACTTCATCAGACAGGTGAAACTCTTCAATCAACGCCTCGCTGATTCCAGACGCTGTGTGATGAATTGAATACTTTGATGGGACCCTGAAGGCACTAATTTACTTACGAGCTGAACTGGCGAACGTACTAGAACATTGGTCAGCACGATGACAACGAAAGAGTGGCTAGCAAACTGACGCGTTCAAGACCAGGAGGCCTGCTATGAGAGTCAGATACCACCTTCTCAGTCGAGACCAGTTCTAAGTAGAGAGTTGAATATAAGAAGAGAGAGTGGAGCAAGAAGGATGGCGTACCTGGGGATTTTCAGGATCATCCTCATGAAAAGAGACGAGAAATGGGTCAACCTGAGGGACAGTGTGAGAGGACGAGGAAGAGAGACTGGTACGTCGCGACATGAGGAGAGTGAGACTGGAATTGGAGTAGCTTACATTTTGAAAGATATAGTCTGAAAGACAATCCGTGGCGGATCGGATTCGGAACATCCGCAGAGTAATGCTGAATTCATAAAATATTGCTTACGTATGATGTAACGTAATCAGGTTTGTTGATTCGGTACCGCGATGGACTTTACTGAAATCTACAAACAGACTGCCTCTCTCGTGGCCTTCAGTCCAGGCGCTCATTTTATTCTTACTGCAATTCAGGATAGAGTCATTGTAAGACGCACGGATTCATTTCAGATAACTAGAACTTGGTTACTTCAGTCAAACCCAATATCTCATCTTGCTTGGTCATCCGACTCGGAGTATCTACTCGCTGCGTCTGCAAAAGCTGGGGCTGTTCATGTATTCAAACTACGTGATGAAGACTGGACAGCTCGTATTGACGCTGGCGCTGAAGGTGTGCAAATATTCCCTTTCATCTGTTCCTCTATAACTCATCCTCTCCTCAGGTCTCGTGAAAGCAGAGTGGGCACCAGATGGGAGGTCCATACTCTGTTTTTCCGAGTGGGGGGTAAGCATCTTATCAACGGATAAATTCCGAGCTTACCTTGACTCAGCTTAGAGTCACTGTTTGGTCACTCGTCACCGGCTCTGCAGTTTACATTCAGTTTCCTTTGCATCCTGACAAAGGTAAACCCTAATAGATGTTAAATGGCGGTCTATCGTGCGACTGAAACGGACCCAGCTTACGCGTTCCGTGCCGATGGGCGGTATTTCGTCCTTGCTGAGCGACATAAGTCCAAGGACACGTTAGGTCTCTATGATGCGTCTGATTCGTACAAACTAGTCCGCGTACGCGCTCGCATCCCTCCTCTTCGGATCTAAATTCAATTGGAATCCCTATATGTAGCATTTCCCCTTGCCAACATCTTCACTGGCTTCTTTTGCGTTATCGCCGACTGGTAATCATCTCGCGGTCTGGGAAGGTCCTCTCGAGGTATTCTACCCTACTCTTTCGTCCTTCAACTCACTTACCGCTGTACAGTACAAATTACACGTCTTGACGCTCGCGGGTAACCGCCTGACCACCTTTGTTCCAGACCCAGAACCAGTTCTCGGTATTCGTCTAGCCGCATGGCATCCGAACGGTATGTTTCTGGCAATAGCTGGCTGGGACGATCGCGCAAGTTCTTCTTATACATTTGTGATAAAGAAAATAATCATATTTATTCTAGATCCATATATTGGATAGTCTAAGCTGGTCTCCCGTCACAACTTTTGAGCTCTCGAGCAAAATTCCTACAGGCGTGGTACGCACTTTTGAGTCGTTCAGCT
Source organism: Neonothopanus nambi (assembly GCA_003987895.1). NCBI lineage: Eukaryota > Fungi > Basidiomycota > Agaricomycetes > Agaricales > Omphalotaceae > Neonothopanus > Neonothopanus nambi. The sequence continues at coordinate 135,280 of RCHF01000002.1, forward strand.
CGTCACTCTCTTACCTACCACAATTTAGACACTCTGGCGAGAGCCTTCCAAGTGGTTGGAAGCTACAGAGGGACGAGGATTCATATCATGTATATTTCTTTTCGATTCTACTCAAGTTATCCGTCGAATTAATACAGTTTCATCTAGATGATAAGCTACAGTGCCCTCAAAACATTGTTCTCAACAAGCCAGACTCTACAAAACCAAATCCCAAGAGTGGCACTGTTCAGCTGGAATGGAATCAGACTGGCAGTTTGCTACTTGCACGTTTTGGTAACGATGCTCCTTGACCTGCAGTAACCCACACTTATCGCTCGGCGCACGTATAGAAACTACTCCGGCAGCTGTCCACATATATAGTTTTCCTGCAGTCGGTGAAGCCTTTGTCCCTAAGCTACGATCGGTCTTACTGCATTCACAACCCGTCCTTCATGCGAAATGGAACCCGGTTCGTAAAGGTTCTCTCATGCTTTGTTGTGGTAATCGCAGTGTCTATACCTGGAGTGACGAATGGGAAGGGGAATCGGGAGAGCAAGAGGAGATGGCAGAATGCATCGGTGTACCGGCCAGTAAGCATTCTTTTTCAGAGCGTGCACAGTTGACATTTCTAAACGTATAATGATGTGTAGGAAAATTTGATACAAAACATTTTCAATGGGCGCCGGATGGCAAGGGCGTCATTCTCCTTGACAAGGACATGTTCTGCTGCGCTTTTGAAGTCGAAGAGCGAGCAACGGCGTGAAATTTTTGCATATTTCCCCTGATGTAAAGCTTGATTTGTATAATAATGTAATTCTAGGGTTGACGACTCATCTATTCTTCAATCTACTTCGGCGTTTGTAATTCCTGTCGCAATTATGCGTTATCTGTATGTGTCATAGCGGCTACAATTCTTCCGAACACGTATATTATGCGACCTACTGCAACCGTGTTTTGTACATCCGAGACTGAAGTTCCAGGGCTGTGTACTTCAGTGCAGGCTGCAGAGCAGGAGGCAATCGACCACTGGCTCATACCAGTTGAGTCAGGATTTTGTAATGCTTGCCAGGTGAAAGCGCAGTCTGTAGACAAAGCCATGGATTGCGAAGAAAATGGTTTGTAACAGTATGATGTCAACATGCAGGGATATACTTAAGAGATACAGATGTAGCAGTAGAAGATAACAGACGCAAGACAATATGTGGAAGACCTAAAGAGAAAACCAGAAGGGTTTGTGTACGTGTAATGCGACAAGCGAAGGCTGCATGTCAACCAAGTGGATTGACACAGATGGTCTGATAAAGGAATGTGAGACAAATCAAAAAGAATCCTAGTGTAGCAGTCAAGATAAAGATATGGTTACTGGTGAGAGTGTACTGTATATGGAGGCGCCCATTAAAGGGCGTACTGGTGGCCAAGGTATTATATGGCCTATGTATTACAGGCACAGGAACTTTGAAGAAGAGTCGAATGTGGCCACGAGCAGATATTCTTAAGAACATGCTGAAAATCGAGTACATGCAAGACTAAACTTTCGCTTGAGCAACGGACCTTCGAACACACAAATCAACTCACTGCAGTTCATTCATCATAAAGCCAGGGTCCATCTATGAATTTCATCAACGATAATATCGGGGTGGCTAACTGTCAAGTCATGATGACCGCCCTCGATAGTGATGATTTCAGACTGGCAACTTTCAGGGAGTGTAGACTGAATCATGGCAGCATATTTGTAAGGGACAGTGTTGTCTTTGGTACCCTGCAAGGAAACTTAAAAGAGGTCCAGTAAAATTACTGAGAACTTACATGAACGAGAAGTAATCTCCGACCCTTCCARGCATCRCTYGARAAGCTCGATTCTTCRCCGCGGATGGGACCGTCTCTAAGTGAGGACGAGAGTGCAGCGTTATAGCCCGATAAATGAGCAGATTGTAATCTTACAATCTATAAAGAGTTCAATTGCGACGGAGCAAAGGTCATACAGATGGGAAAATCACCTCCTGTATGGGGTCTATAGGCATCGTTCCATTTGGTGAATCTGTCAGGTACTGCAGATACTTCTGCAAAGACAGCAAGATGGTCAAATAACGACCTCAATCGCCGCGGCACGAACGAACCTGAACTACGGAACTTGAAGTCAAGGTTTGTATCAGGGGAAGTGACATGACTTTGGTCGTCCGCGGTAAATCTGATGTCTGTAGGGTGGCTGAATGTTATATTTTTAATCCAAATCGATACAGGACACCCACAAGGATAAGTCCGGCAGAAGCGATAATAATAACTCTATCTTCCACAAGATCCGGAAAGTTTGCTGTAAACGCGCCGGCTATAGCACCCCCCTACCCACAAAGCAAGAGGTTAGAAAAGGCGACGAGGATGATAATAAGCAGCTCGATGATACTGACCATGGACACTCCGACCACAACAGCTTTATCCCACTTGACATGTTGCATCAAAAGTGCCAACTGCGTCACGTATAGATTGCGGTTGTACGTGGTTTGAGGGGCATCAGAATACCCTCGACCATACAAATCTGAGTCGACATCAGCATGTAGCCATGAAGGAAACCACAGGGAGCTCACCATACAATAGAACACGATAACCGCGTGCGGCCAGTCTGGGCGCGACGTCTTTCCATATCATTGCAGGAACCGAGAGCCCATGTATGAGGACAATCTAAGAAACTAGTTCAGCGATACATCTCCAACCCAAAAACATTTACTAGCACCTTTTTCCCATTTTCCGGACCCATCAGCCAATACCGGACCTGTTCCCCCAAAGAATGTTGAACAGCGTTCATCACGCGACTTTCAGGAAGACACTACACACTTTGCCATACGGAAACGTCGCATATGCTCCCCCTTCGTAGAAGTCTTCGGGATAAATACTCCAGGACTTGAAGTCTTTAGGTAGGCTCGCCAACGAGGAATGCAGATAGACCGACTCCGGAGGCTTAGGAAACGCGGCTAGAAAATATGCCGCTAATAGAAGCGGAGGAAGAACCAGAAGAGAGTAGGTCAGACAATGGTATGGGGTTGCGAAGGCCACCATCGTGGAAGTCTGGTTATAGTCGCTGCAAGAGGCAAGTAAGTATTGTGCTATTTATTATTCGTGTTTTCCGTGTTTTCCGTGTCTCAGCCCGAGCTTTTACTCACCAGCACGTGGCAAACAGTGTTGCTGTAAACCTCGGTCCTCGGTTCGGTCACAATTTGAATTTATACCAAGAAGACTGAGACTTAGAAAAATCCGTTGTGAAATTCGCAAGTTACTACATATTGTACAAATCCTCATTAACATTGATAGGGCCGGCGTAGTACCTCTCAGTTCGGTCCTATAAACTGATACAGGATCCGTCGAACAAGTCCAGAAAGGTGCTGAGGGTCATTCTGATATGTGCTCTGAAACAACATTCAATCAATAAACCCGTCTGGAATGGATCCAACATACCATGACCATTGCCATGCCCAGCGCCGTGAGAAGCCCTTCACCACCTTTCCAGCGCTTTAATCCTACCTTGCCCGTAGTGACTACCCAAAGACTTTCGAGCCCTTTCGGCAACACATACATTGCGAGCTCAGGTCTGCGTCGCTTTTCTTCCACAAACAATGCTAGCCCTGCCATGAATCCTGGGAACCAGAACGCAAATTTTGACACGAGCATATCGATGAAGGCTTTGGGTATTTTTTGCACATAGGGGAGAAGCGGGGAAGAGGGAGGGAGCGTGCAAAGGAATTGATGAAGCTGATGATTGAAGCAATTGATAGCTGTTGAACGACGAACCACGGTCAGATCACAAGTTCGAGGACTGAGTGTAAAAGCGCAAGTCTTACATTGATAAATGATCACGAATATACCCAAGAACGCGCTACTCCTGCCCGTTCCCATAGCGCCCTTTCCCAGTACTTGCAGTGGGTTCTTCATGAACGTACTACGCTTGAAAAGCACAGCTGGAACAAAATGCAAGGCTCCATATATGGGTAGCATCCACTTGAACACTTCCACAAAGCGGTCTACAGGCACAGATAGACAGGAGCTCTGTGCAGGGTGGACGGCAGCACAGGGACCATAATGAGGGAAGTACGGGAGCGAGTCAGGCGACGTATTAGGAAGCGAAAGAGATAGCTCTTTCAATGTCAGTAGATAGGAACGGTTAGAAGGCGTGATATCCTGTTATGACCACAATAAGCAGGAGAGTATTTGAAAATGGAGGTAGACGACAATTCATACCGGGCGGGAAACGATGCTGTCCAGGTCTTTCATGTCAAAGGTGTGCCTCCGAAACATATCATGGTTCATGCGCACTGCTGCATGTGGAACCTTTGCAGCATTGCTCACCCTAGGAATTTTGGCCTGTCAACGAATTGATACTAAATATGCGTGATTCTACACACCAAGCGGAATAAGATCGAGGCAGCGTGTCCGGCCTCATGAGCCAAGCGTACAGAATTTGGCCACATCTGCAAAGAAACAACACTTTAAAAGGCGTCCTTGAGTATATCACATTCTGGCTTACACAAGAGAAAATACGAGTACATCGCCATGAGGTACATGAATATTTCGTTTGGTGGTATATGAATTGTACGACCCCTGAAGACCTCTTGAAGGCGCATGTATGAGAAGACAAGTGTAGATTACACCCATTCGGAGATACTCACCGAACGAACATTTGTTGGGCAATTGTTACTCTTCTTCCTTTCTTCTCCCATAAGACTGCCAATCCACCGGCAACAGCTCCTGCAAAAGCGGCATGCCACCTCTTCGTCTTCTTACGTACCAAAATACGCTGCGCTTGAGTTGATAGTGACAATCTTTCCGTGCGTTGCCTATTGCGGAGATGCACCTAGAAGGATGGGTTATAGAGTATTCAGAACAAAGTACTCTGGATATACCTGAAGAGGCGCGTTTGGGTTTGGAGTTGGAGGGACAGGGACGTCAAAAGATGTGGTTGGAAGGGTATCGGTAGCTTCATCATCATCATCAAAGAACGGGGAAGAATGGTCGACTTTGTGAGGTCGAACGGAAGGCAGAAGAGGAAGCGAGTTTAAGAGTAGCTTGTATATAGATACGAATGAACCTGAGAGCAGTATCAGCAGAACCACTCGTCGGAACAAGTTATAACGCAGCAGTACCTAACATAGCAGCAAACCTCCACGTATCTAATCCAAATATGGCGCGTTGTATAAGGAGGACTCGGTGCTTCCTGAAATACAATCAGCTTTGACGCGCCACACGCCTTATGAACTATTACAAACTGACTTGGGCACAGAGCGAATTCTAATGAGGGCGAGTATAATATTAAAACATGCCCGAATGTTGAATGCCAGAGTTGCAGCCCCTATGGAGATCCCGTTGAGAGAATACTGGACTTGAATTCATTACGGCAACTCACGTAGTCCACCTTTCGCTGCCCATCTGAGACACTCCTCCACATCTGCAAGCTCAACAACAGGCTCTCCTCGATCCCTCCAGACCATTTTTCTAGCCTCCTTCCACGTCTGTTTCCTGTTGGCTAAGACATACTTGAGCCTCTCCTGAGAGTTGGCTAGCGCGACCAGATTTTCGAACGAGGTCATTGCTCTGCGTATGCTCGCATTGGAATTGGAACTAAACTGGGCTCCGGAATCGGAAGGAGTGGGTGAATAGGACCTCGGAAAAGGTGTATGGTGTCCACTAGATGGCGCGGTGGTGAAAGGAGTGGTACCCTCCCCAAGTACTGGGACAGTTAAAGGTGATAAATGGGGGTCGTCGTCCTCTGTGGAATGCATTTCAAATAGACATGTACCCCTTGTCTTTGTCCTTTGGAATTTAGGGTATATAACGGACTTTGGGGTATGTACGATGTAGTGGGGTAAAAAAGCCGGAGCGGAGAAGACCAAACTGGCAGGCGAACTGCCGATAACCGGTTAGCTTGAAGCTGAAGAGCATATTCCGACCAGACTCTGTCGTATTTACACGAAGAGTACACAGTGGTACCAGTTTAACTATAGTATCTTTAATTAGATGAATTCATTGAACTGCTTGATGGCTCAGCATACGTATCAAGGCAAGTTCTTGATCCAATTGTCTCGAAATACTGATGACTTTCACTGCACTCGGGCTCCAGGAATTCGAAACGACGCCGAAGGGCATCGTGTCATGTGCCGGCGACTACGAATACAGGGTTACATAATCAGGTCTAACCTCATCCTCTTACTTCCATCTCTCTGTCTCAATGCTCTCTCGTTCTTTTAGAGCCGCAAGGCTCGTGAATACGAGGAGATTTGCTCTTTCTAATGCTCGCTACTACGCAACTCCTGTGAACAGGCCTAATTCTGATCACAACAACAATCAGGATCAGGAAAAGGACAAGCAGAAGGAGAACGAGCCTTCTGCTTCAAAGCAGGATAGTCAGCCGGAACAGCAGAGTAAACCCGATGGCATTCCAAAAGGCCTGGAAGGCTTTTTTCAGCGCGTTCAGCAGCAGCAGGAGCAGCTCAGGAATGCCGCTAACAAGAGTGGGAGTAACAACGAGGGCGGAAAATCTAATAAGGATTCTCCTCCTCCTTCGGGCGGTGGTAATAACGGTTTCAACTCTGCTATTAACTGGATCACGGGCCTTGCTATTGCACAATTTTTGTACTCGAGTTCTTCCAATTCCTCCTCACGGGAAATTACATGGCAGGAATTCCGTACTGCCTTCCTCGACAAGGGTCTCGTCGACAAACTCACCGTCATCAATGGAAACAAAGTCCGTGTCAAGCTTCATTCTAATGCTACTGGTACTATGTACCCTGGCATATCGTTGGGAAGCGGCGATTACTTCTTCTCCATAGGCAGCGTCGAGGCTTTCGAGCGAAAATTGGATGAAGCGCAGACTGAGCTCGGAATACCGAGTCACGAGCGCATACCTGTCGCCTACACCGATGAAGTATCGGCCTTCCGTATACTTCTTGAGCTCGCCCCCACAGTTGCAGTGATTGGTTTCCTCTACTGGTTATCCAGGCGAGGTAGCTCGAGCTCCGGTGGCGGAATTTTCAGTATTGGGAAGAGCAAGGCGAAGTTGTTTGACAAGGACACTGAGGTAAAGGTTAAGTTCAAAGATGTGGCTGGAATGGACGAGGCAAAGGAAGAAATCATGGAGTTTGTTCAATTTTTGAAGGAACCGTCCAAGTACGAGAGGCTAGGGGCGAAGATTCCTCGTGGTGCTATCTTGTCTGGGCCACCAGGGACTGGAAAGACCTTGCTTGCCAAAGCGACAGCTGGTGAAGCCTCGGTGCCTTTCCTCTCTGTTTCTGGTTCTGAATTCGTGGAGATGTTTGTTGGTGTTGGTTCTTCTCGTGTCCGTGACTTGTTTGCCTCGGCAAGGAAGCACGCACCATGTATCATTTTCGTCGACGAGATTGATGCTATTGGAAAGTCTAGGGAGAAGGGAAGAAGTTTCGGCGGCAACGACGAGAGGGAGTCCACTCTCAACCAATTGCTCGTAGAGATGGATGGATTCGGAACCCACGAACATATTGTTGTACTGGCAGGAACCAACCGACCTGACGTTCTTGACCCTGCGTTAATGCGTCCTGGCCGTTTCGATAGGCACATCGTCATCGATCGTCCAGATGTTTCTGGTCGCAAGGGTATTTTCATGGTACACTTGGCTCCTCTCAAGTTACACGAATCTATTCAGAATTTGGACGACTTGGCACAGAAACTCGCTGTGCTTACCCCCGGTTTCTCTGGCGCCGACATTGCAAATGTTTGCAATGAGGCTGCTCTCCGTGCTGCTCGTAGAGGCTCAGAATCTGTTGAATCGAACCATTTTGATGACGCTATCGAACGTGTAATTGTCGGCCTGGAGAAGAAGAGTCGAGTGCTGAGTCCTCTGGAGAAAAAGACGGTGGCATATCATGAAGCTGGACACGCTGTTGCAGGATGGTTCCTCGAACATGCAGACCCTGTTCTTAAGGTCAGCATCATTCCCAGAGGAAATGGTGCTTTAGGTTACGCTCAGGTAAGTTTGGCGAACAAGTTTATTCTCTTCCTTATTGACATCCTCCTGCTTAGTACCTTCCTCCGGACCGCTTCCTTCTTTCCAGTCCTCAACTCGCCGATCAAATTTGTGTTACCCTCGGTGGACGTGTGTCTGAAGAGATTTTCTTTGGCACAGAAAATATCACAAGCGGTGCTCAAGATGATCTTCAGAAGATTACCAAGTATGCCTTCGAGGCATGCGCAAACTATGGAATGAACGAGGTCATCGGTCCCGTCAGTTACGGCGGTAACCGTGCTACAAGTGAGGGCTGGAACAAACCCTTCTCTGAGAAGACGGCCGAGACACTAGACAACGAAGTTCGCAAGATGATTACGTGCGTTCAGACGCTGGCATACTTTCTTTTGATTTGTGCTCACATTTCCCATTTCTAGTAATATGTATGACAGGACAAGAAAGCTTCTGACTGAGCACAAGGAAGAGGTTGAGAAGGTAGCCAAATTACTGTTAGAAAAAGAAGTGCTTACAAGGTCAGCCTTACTACTGAGCCCTGCTGATTACCCGTACTGACACCTTAATCACAGAGAGGACATGATAAATCTCATTGGCAAACGTCCGTTTGTCGGCCGTGCAGATGATATGGACAAGTGGTTGGATGAACATCGGAAGGGTGGCATGGCCATACCTGATGCTGAAGCCAGCGCACCTTCACCGCCCCCGGAAGACGGCCCCATTCCATCCCCTGTTGTCGCCACGAAGCAGATAGATTAAGTCATTCGTTACATCTTTGCTCCATGTATATTGTATTCCATTTACTTAAGGTAGTCTTGTAGATCGTTACAAGGAGTATCACTTACAAGGTTAATAAGTCACTCAATCTAGCTTGCTCACACAATAAGTAATGTTCCATGTAGTTATAGACATTCAATAAAACGCAGAATATCGCAAATACAGTATTCTGTGCACCTTTACAAGGCGTATCTGAAACCACTCCAATCGTCACCCTTGTCAAGTCTTGCAGCCTCGACAGTTGGGTAATGTCCGTTTTTAGTGTCTGCGTTCTTATTATCGATACCGTCAATCACTTCATCTCGTTCACCTCGGTCACGACGATCATTCTCCAGCTTCAGCATTGTTCTGAAAGTGAGTACGCTGATGAGACCAATGGCGATATATGCCAGAACGATTGCATGACCCGTGGTATACCAAGGCTTGTCTACAGCGCGATACTAAATAAAAGATGTTAGCCCATTGACAAGACAAACATGTCGCAGCCTACGATGTTGGCAGTGACAGCTCCATTGATATTGCCCCACCCAATGGCCATACCGAGCGTTACGCTACGTTTGTATGCCCCTTCAACGTTGCCGGCGACCCAAGCACTATACGAAAAAGGTTACGACGAGACCAGCCAACCAGGACAAGGCTAGTAACTCACACATTATTTGCTAGCGAAGTAAAACGTTATCAGTAGGAGGGCAAAGCCACATGAGGTGATTTACGCACGAATGGAAGGGTATATTGCGCTAAGGCATTATAATTGCATAAGATATAGTATATCAGCTGAGAGGAGACACAACTCACGAAGCACCAAGAAAGACGGCGAAATAAGAAAGGCCAGGACTCCTAGAAGCAATGAGAATGATATATCCAATTGCACCTGAAACAATTCGAAGCTAAGCTACAATGCCCATCAGTGGTTCAGCGATACTGACCTGTGCCAAAGAGTATTCTTGAGGAGAATTAATAGATGAACACCTGAGTACATTGGGACACTGACAAGCTGATATAGAAGCGATTTCCAAATCGGTCTCCTAGTATCCCAACAGCGAGAGTAGTAATGCAGCCCCAAGCATACGGAGGAACAGTAAGTAAATTTGCTTTAGTAGCCGTGAAACCTGTGGCCCAACAATCAAATTAGGCTGATTTCTACATATACTATATCCTATACCTAACTAGACAGGAGTCAGTGTTCCAGTATCTGAGTGAAATAGAAATATCCATACTTGGTTGATAATAGTTGGCAAGAACAAGGAGAAAGCGTATAGAGGCCCGTCACTACGACAGAAGTTATTAGATCGCAATCGGAAAGTTTGGATGCAGTCGTACAAGCCCATGTAGATGCCCACTGTAACGCTAGTTTTAAAGATTGCACAGTCGCATGGCATGGTTTTGACTCACTAGCTACCCATGTCTTCCAGTCAGACAGACTTTGCCAAATATACTTTTTCTTGTATTTTTCACCGGCAGCACTCAACCTCACATCATCTTGTAGACGTCGAATAACGAACACCCCTGTAACTCAGGTAAGGAAAGGAAGAAAGAAGAGTAAATCTTTGGCGTACGTTCTTCCTCAGTGAGAAACCTTGCGGTTTCCGGGTAGTCCTGAATGACCCAGTAAGAGGCTACGGCGACGACAACGGTTAGGAGCCCTTCAATGATGAAGATCCAGCGCCAGCCGGCCAACTTCCCAACTCCGTTCATGTTGTGAATGGCCACCGACAGCAGACCGCCTGAGTAGTAAGGGAGGATTAGAGCCCAACACGGAAGATTCATGGACATTCCAAAAGATGACTTACTGAAAGCACCAGATACGGTGGCAGAGGAGAAGAAGTAAGCAATCTTTGACCCCATCTCTGCGCGCTTGTACCAACTAAAGAAGCAAATGATTTGATCTTTCGCATCTGAGGAAGTAATAGAAAAATACTGACCTAGAAATGTAAAAGACAATGCCAGGATACAGCCCCGCTTCGGTCACTCCAAGCAACACACGCACAGCTTGAAGTGTACGGTTCATAGTAAGATCGTCGCATTAGGGGTATTAATGGCACAACCAGACTTACTGACAAGGCCACCATAATCCTGGATAAATCCATGACAGACCATGACTACACCCCAGAAGAACATCATCGAGCTTAGCCATATGGAAGGTCTCAGTCGTCTGAGGATGACATTGCTAGCTGGCTATTAGGCGCTATCAAGTTCAGCTTGATGCGTATTAGACTCTGGCACTCACCTCGAATAGGGCGTATGGAAAGAAGTAAACCGTCAATGCAATCAAGTATTGGGTRTCACTTATATGACAGTCTGTGGTCATATTATATAGCTTGACGGTACATTAGTTAAAAGCCAATTGRGAGGRCGAACTTTTATCGAACCTTTGCATTCCCGATATTCCCTCTGTCCATGAAATTGAGAAAGTACAACAGAGCCAGCCAAGGCAGGAGATGTAGGTCAATACGACGCATCAGCTTCTTTTCGTCGATACCGTCCGTGTTGACATCCGGGCGAAAGACATGAGAGGATAAGATGTCTTGGTCAACGTCCAACGCGTCCTTCTCGTCGCTTTTGAGGGCTGACATCAGGGAAGATAGCAGAGGAGCATTTATGGTTACATCTATCTAATAATTTATAAGTACAGGCCAGATGATAGTGACGGGACGGGAATGAAAGTGCCGTGTGGTAATAAGCGCGATAAGATGAGACTACACAAACGCTCTACGGTAAACATCAATACCAATTATCTCTTCCAACTCCAATAATCCCTCTCTGAGCCATGTTTTCACTAGTTCCGTCTCCATTCCTGCCACCCTCACAATTGCCCCTTCCGAGCCGATAGGACTCATAGACCACAAAATGTCCTCTGGAGCCTTGAGTTTCATGACCGAAATAGTCTCATATTGCTGCTTTAATCGGTAGATCGTTCTTTCAACCAGCGGTCCACAGAGAATGACAGTGGCATAACAAGAATAAGGCGCCAATCTGTCGCGCATAGTCCGATTATTGGCTTGCACTGGTTCAGCCTCTAGAAGCATGACATCCTTGACTATCTTCCGCCCCTCTAATCGAACTTCGTTCACGCTGTAGTATCGAGATAGATCCCACTCTTCACCAAGTGATTTTCTTCCTGATGTTACCCAGTCGAGGACAACGAGTGACGCGCCGGCGGCGAGGTGGAAAGTCTGGATCTGGTTATAAGAGGCGGAGCGAAAGCAGGTAACAGGATCTGGTAGCAAGAATAATGCGCCATTCGATAATACAACGAAATCCATTTCTTGGGTAGTTATCGGAGAAAGGTGCAAGCCTGGAGTAGATGTAGGCAGTCCATGCTCTGTCGAACCACTTCTATCATGAATCGAGGCCGCTCTCTGATCTAGTCGTGTCTTAAAAATCTTCGTAGAGCCCTGTTACTCGCTACGTGAATTCATTTCTGTGCAGGTAAGTGAACCGGATTACCTGCGATAGCAGCAATAGTTTAGCACCGTGGCCGATTTCGACGTCCAAGTGAATATAATCACCCCCTACAAGCCCTCCTCCATAGGTAAGAGCATATACAATCGCGACACCATCTTGTGAGATCCGAGGTGACAGTAGCTTCAGAGGATAAGTGGCTGACAATTCCGAGAATGTGGCATTTTTGCCATGTAATGTGAGCGCTATTCGACCACCTCCGGCAGTGATTTTAGAGATGGGTGGAGAATACAAAGCCATTCAGGCCCCTGGCTCCGGATCACCAGGTAAGACTTAAAAAGTGATAGCAGGAGTACACGCTAGCACACAGCACAGGAGTTATAGACATGAATTCCATATGTGAGACTGATACATAGCGAAAATATGTGAATGAATGTCGTGACAGTAAACGATGCGAGAAGAAATATAGGCAAGAAAGATCAGAACGAAAGGAAGCTATAAAATAGACGCGGAAAATCACAACAGCTTGTGTACTGTACATACAAAAGCAGTCCGTTCCAGTAAGGAGGCAAAAGGAAAAAACAAAGGAAAGAAAATTTAAAAGGCTTTATACGTGGATGACAGGGAATGTCTGGGGGCATAGAGGAAAGAAACGAAGAATGATCAGTACTTGCGTGTAGCAAGCGCTCTGATCTCATAAAGGTTTGAGCGATCAGGCCCATTGAATACGTCTTGCCTAGCCAAAACATCCTTCCAGCCCTTCATCTCAATAGTATGTCTTTGTTCTGCAGCTCTGCACTTTTCGACGAAAGTCTCGTCAATGTCATATACCATAGATGCTCGAGAGCCTCGGTCGCTGCCCGACTCAGATGGTGCACGACCATGACTGCTACGAGCAGGGCTGGGTGCCTCTGTCGAATTTCCTGACATGGAGGTAGAAGCCCGACTGCCTACACTAGTATCTGGGGTTGCCAGAGTCGACTGCAAATTTGCACGGATAGTGCCACCCTTGGACTCCCAGCCTTCGCCATCTTCCTCGTCATCGGCAAGGTTGGCAAATACATCTGGTTCATCCTCTTCTGGCGGCAGGGTAGAAATCCAGCACATCCGCTGAGGGTCGAAAATCATGTTGCCCACTCTCCTTGCGCCCGAAGCGAAGGAGCCAACCGGAGAGCCGATCGATGAGCCAGTCAAGTGTGTTATCAGAGCAGGCCGAGTGGAAGTTATTGCAGAGTCAAAGTCACGTAGAACATGCTCGTTACCCTCCCAACGCAGCGTATGAGGGTTCCACTTCATGTCACCAACGACTATGAAATTAGTTAGATAAGATCCGTCTTCAAAAGAGGAAATACAACTTACCTTTGGGTGCACCGGCTCCGCCTAAATTGCGTATGAGAGTAGGTTTCTTCCTCGAATTATTTGAATTCTGCGTCTTCTTCTTCTTTGGAGAACCACTATTCTTTGAAGATAAAGTATCGCTTCTGGAGGACCGCCTCAGAGAACTTGCCGTTGGGGCCAAGGCACTTGAAGATTCTGAATAGCACGTGAGACAAGGCTAGATAGGGAAATGTTCAAGCACCTACCTGGGTTGCCATTAGAAAGTTCCCTTCTCTTCCTTCTGATAGTACCCTTGTCCGTTGCTTTTGTCGAGTAGGTACCTCCTGGTATGCGATTCCCGTAGCCCTTTGGCTGAACGCGGAAGCGGCTCTCTTTGTCACGATCAGTAGGAAGATCCTCGATTCCGTCTAGCTCCGTCCCGTCACCGTAAGTGCGCCCTCTCTTTGGTTTCCGCAATATCTTGGGACCTACAGGTGACGCCGTTATATTGGATCGAGACCCTCTCATCGAAAGGTTGGATGGTGGCCTCGGAGGTAATGGCGATGCTGTGCGGAACACCGGAGACTGTGCTCCCGGCGTTGAGGGCGCGCCACCAAATACTGACGAAAGGGCCGGTCTAGACTTCATGCGAGAGGCGGTGGGCATAGTAAGACGTAGAGCAGTGGGATTGGAAGAGGGGGTGGAAGGTCTCGTAGGAGGTACTTTGTAGTCGATACCTCGTAAACGTGTCGTAGAGCTTTTCTGAATCTTCGCGCGAGACGCAGCGGTAGGTTCCTCATACCGAGCCTTTGATGGTCCGGCAACCGACCCAGAGCCTTGTGCTTGGGATGAGCTGCTGCTTTCCATCAATGACGACAATGATGCTTTGCGTGTGAGTTTGCGTGTGGAGGCAGGTGGTGTTGGAGGCTTGAGACCAGAGTGAGATTTTTGGCCACGTAGACTGCCTGGTTTAGGAGTAAGAAAGGAGGAAGATGGGGAAGGAGCGGAAGGAGCGGAGGAGAGTGCTTGGAAAGTTTGTGAGCGAGTGGGAGGATGTAAAGGGGGAGAGGGGGAAAGTCGTAGCTTTTGGAATTGCCGAGACGATGAGACAGGCGGTATACTAGGAGACTTGGCTCTGTGATCGGCCGACCTTAACCTTGAAGGTGGTCTGAGACCTGATGGTCGGGAAGTGGGCATGCTTTGACTGCGAATAGCTGCACGCTGCTGTTGGGCGCTATACAAAAGCCTACTAGGGCTCAGGTCCATATCATCGTCAATGACAAGACCCATTTCGAAATCGTCTTCTGGATCAGGACTGGCAACCTTGGCCCGGTCGTTTGCGAGCATTGTCATCTTCTTCATCTCTAGTATCTTGTTAAGCTGACGACCGCCATGACCCGACTCAAAAATGTCGGAAGGAATAATAAGACCATCCATATGATCTTCTTCTTCCTCGTCGTCCTCCGTTTCTGTGTCTGGCAGTGAAACTGAGGATGCAGAGTTAGATGACGGAGAGGCATCAGCGAAGCCAAGGGAGGAATAGGCATCGGAAGATTGTGATGAGGATGTATGGTCTTTGTCACCCCATTCAAGGGAATTTTTTGACGAGCGATGGTTGAGTGACAAAGGTGCGAGAGAAAGACGTGTAAGGTCGGACGGCAGCGCAAAGCCGTCCTCAAAGTCTTCGTCAATGGGGGATTGAGTAGGTTTCAGCACGGGCTTGGTTAAAGCAGCGACCTTGATGGTCGAAACTCCCTCGTCGTCCTCATCCTCATCGTCTGTGCTCTGCTCCTGGGGCGGCCGAATAGTGAAGCCTTGAGGGTTCGATGGTGAGACAGCGCTGACCGCTGTCGGCACCTTCACACTAGCCCCTCCGGTCTTTCCTAAGTCCATCTCCACGTCCCAGTCCTCTTCGTCTTCATCGTCTTTATATGCAACTGCATGCAACGGCTGTCCTTCCGGGAGGTCAAAATCAGCATCCGGCCACTCTTCTTTATCTGCACCGAGGGATGGGGCGGGGATTGCGGACATATTGATTAAGAAAGGATGTACGATAGACCTGGCTGACGAGCCAAGGTGAAGAATTTAAAGAAAAAAGGCGGGTAAAAAGATTGGCGATATGTCGTTTCTGGCCTCGTGTAGGTAAACAGTCAAGGATGGTGTGACAGTATGTCACATATGTGACACACAATAAGATTTAATTGTCACCCGTGTCAAAGAGGTGTCAATGATTATTATTACAGAGTCAATATGGCTTCAGTCGCCGTAACTCTCTGGCATTGTACTCTATCTCGTCTTCATTGTTATCCTCTTGCTCATTCATCTCGACTTCATCATTTTGCCATCCTTCCAACAACTCGTCCAATTCCTTCCGCATCCGAATACCTCTTTCTGCCATCAGCTCCGCAATACTGTTCAATTCTTGCACGCTGAAAACGCTTCGAAGAGGCCCAAAAGCGAGTAGATAGAGTTCTAATATAGTTTTAGTGCAGGTTTAAATTCGATAGCTGAGTTCATGAGCTTACCCTTGGCAAGAGGGCACTCTGCGATGGCTTGGAACAGCAGCTTTTTTGCTCTTGCAAGTTGTCTTGCCCTGATCTCAAATTCAATGCAAATCCTCCATAGAATTGCACTTCCTCTCGTCCTGAAGATGGAAGATGTAGTCAAGACCGTATAAATTAAAAAGATATAACGTACCGTTCGCTCTCCAAAGCAGCTGTTAGTCCACCTCGAGTGCGTTCAATCTCCTCTGCCCATCGGCCACTCTCCCACCGAGTTATCCAAATCTCTTGAACCCTCCTCGCGACATCTTTTGCATTCTCTCTGTTGTCACCTAGCATACTCCTAACTTTACCCCAGATGCCGTATCCTTTCTCTGCTTCCAGAAATAGCGCAAGTACCACGGAATTGCTTGGGTACCTCTCAATAGCCCTCGTCGCTCTATCTCTTAGATGGGATGGCGGCACTGGATTTTTCAGCAACGAACTGTGACGATAAAGAAGCAAGAGCGACTTCACAGTCAGACTCTCATGTGCAGAAGCTTCTTCGGTCATAGCAAGTTGATCTTCGAATATCCGCAAAGCGGACTCGACATTATTAGTTGTCATCAGTTCCAATAAAGCACCCAATTCTGTCCATGCCACCGCTTCTTGCCATTCCTTACTGCCGACCAGGAGATCATTCAGCGTTCGCTTTGCTCGCAAGATCGCAACTCCCCCTCGACCTTCAACATTTGCCGCTCGCAGTACAACCGAAAGGGCACCCTCCGACTCCCCTGCTAGCCACTCCATTTGGGCCCAATCTCGCCACAGATGGCATTGACTCGAGCGCGGAATTGAAGAACCCGATGCGATGAGAACCGTCTGGTATATTTTTCTTGAATCGTTCAACTTGCCGCGCATCCGCTCTAATTGCGCATGGGCCGCCCAATAAAAAGGAGAGTTTCGAGCATCAGCAAGAAAAGAACGTGAAAGTTTTAGAGCACTGTAGAATGTGTGAGAACTGATATACGTAGTGCTTGTCAAAAAAAGTCTGGCTGACCTCTTCAAATTGATCGCCGCCTCAAATGTCAGAGCAAGTATATCCCACTCTGTATCCCCGTCACCAAGCCGAAGCTGCGAAAACACGTTCCTCACAAAACTAGCATCGATACCGGCGATATCGACTGCGCCCCACATGCCTCCTTGTCCAAAAACAGGATCCAGAGGATTCAGGACTTCCCAACCCCAATGTTTCACAGGTCCAAAGCTACTTGCATACTCTTTCTGTCTGCCGATCAAAACGCCTGCGAAAGCATCCGCCGCAAGCACGTTTCTTTGACCATCAGGGAATATCGCATCGAGGAAAGCAGGAGTAATCAGATGAGTAAAACTCCATCGGTCATCCCAGTCCTCTTCCAGAGCCTTCAGCGAGGAAGAAAAACCTGGAATATGAAGTCCCAAGATTGATAGCCAAGCCAAACGAAATGCATTTTTTGAACGGGGACACTGGAGGTTAATCAAAAGTGGCCGTATGTCAGCAAAGAGAACTGTAGCATAAGGGTCTGTCTCAGTAGACGATAACCCAGGATTCCCTTCGACCGTGAAACGAGCGGGGATACGATGGATGCGGTCAACATCAAGTTCATGAAATGCCCATTGACGATATGGATCGAGCTCCAGAGCGCGTGGCATGGGCACTACAGCGGTCTGCGCAGAGATAGGACCTTGCCCTTGCTTGTGAGAATCCCAGTAGGCCCACCCTTTAGAGCCGGGCTCCCCCACGCGCGGAACTTCGCAGTCCCAAAACTCTTCGAAAGTATCCAAAACACTTTCAAATGGTAAACCGCACAAAGCTTGCGGTATTTTGAATGTCCTTTAGCAACAAGATTAGCCCATTACCTGGCAGGTCATGAGAGACGATTGCTTACAGTTCAGCCTGCGCTTGGAATATTGCAGTGGCGCGTTCAAAGTACCCTGCATATAACATGTGAACATTGTTTATATCTCGACCAAAATTTGCTGACCTGCCTGCTGGAAACTAACGGCAGCCCTCCAGACCACTCTGACCATTCCCACCTCTGCCTCTTCTGAGTCACCCAGAGCAGCCAGAATTCTCTGTGCAGCACTTGTGACGCCCTGTATACCATCATGTGGTATGGCAATTTGCCACTCGAGCCATTCCATCCATATGTCGATGTCTCCGAGTCTCAGTGTTTCCTCCCATTCGTGATCCAGCTTATTTCTTAACCATACTTCTTGACCAGCCTTCAAGTACTTTAATCGTAAAGTCTTTGAAGACAGGTTCCTCGGATGGGCTGCAAACGCGCGCTCGAGCACAGATATTGTGATTTCGGCACGAGCTTTCCTTGAATTCTTGGAGTTGGTATCAACGGTAGACAAGGTACGGGATAACAAATTCAACCAAACGGGTATCAAGGAAGGGTCTTCTTTCAACTGATCTTCTAAAGACCTTAGCGTTTCCTGATGTGAAGTGTGTATGATTGGGCTGAACTCGTCCTCAGAGTTATCGGCACTGTCCCCGTCAGACTCCGAGTCCGTGGTATCGGAGTCATTGGATTTATGTACGTTGCCAATGGCACTGTAAGCATCATACAGTTGAGTTTTATGTCCCTGGTGCGACGGGAGACGAAGGTATCCGTCTACTTCCTGGTATTTGTGACTGTCGCCTGCGTTTAGAATTCGTCGCGTAGGAGCGGTGTTGAGAAGGTGGCGAGATTTTGCATCAGTCAGAGTCGGCATCTGTCTCGGTTGCGTTTGAGTTCCAAGAAACGGAGACAATCTCTGCGACGCACCTTCCTCCTGTGAATGCCTACTTCAATGCCTTGACTAGTTCTGGCGAGTGCTTTGTAGACATATGGAAGTCCTAGGATATTTCTGCCATCTAGAGCATCATTAGAAGATAGAGTGTTGTTTTCAGGCTACGCACAGTTCACAATCGTGTACTTGGGAACCTGACCACGATCTGGTCGCCCATATTCAACGTTCAGAGGGTCTCCTCTACGATCTGAATAGAAGAAGCGAGACACTTCCACGTTCTCCTTGAGTAACCCGTCGTCAGCACGAATAACATCTTCCTCGGGGTCATAACCGCGATCGCGCTTCCGTTTCTTGCGGCTCCGATCCTTGTCCTTGCTGACATGAGAGTCATAGCTCTTGCTCTTCCGTTCTTTCTGGTCTCGAGAATGTGTACTCGGGCCCGGTTCTAGATCTGGAAACGAATCAAACGAAGGAGGGAAGGATGAAAACGAGGGTGCAGACATGACTGCACATTGGCAAAGCGGTACTATTGCCACCAGGCAGGCAGCGGAGGTATATGATTATGTAACCGCCTCTCTTTGATTTCTAACTTTTAAGACCGTCTAAGACCCTCGGACGACGAGAGCTCTGGACCTTGGTTGAGCTTGCCCATCATGCGACCTCTTACTGAAGATGATTCCAAAGCTCTTTTCACAAAATTGGCCAACTACATCGTTCGTATTAGCTAGCTCGGTCTCTTAGGCTTACTTGAAACTTTTTTTTCCAGGGCAAAAATCTTATTCAACTCATTGACCGGCCAGATGAACCCTATTGCTTCAGGCTACACAAGGATCGAGTATTCTACGTTTCCGAATCTTCAATGCGCTTGGGTATCTCTGTCGCTCGGCCAAACCTTGTGAGCTTGGGGACTTGTTTCGGTAAATTCAGTAAAAGCGGCAAGTTTAAGCTGCATATAACAGCCTTGGACTACGTGGCTCAATATGCAAAGTACAAGGTGTGTAGTCGAAACCTTCTCTTTCACTTTCATTCATAATATTTTCTCCGGCAGGTGTGGATCAAACCAAACGGCGAGATGCCATTTCTGTACGGCAACCATGTCCTAAAGGCGCATCTGGGACGTATCACTGAGGATACACCAGAACACCAAGGAGTGGTGATATATAGTATGAGTGATGTCCCATTGGTCAGTAATTGTTATTTTTCTCCTGCGTTCTTGAGTTGACAAGCATCCTGCTCAGGGTTTTGGTGTTACAGCTCGATCAACAGTCGACACTCGAAAATTGGATCCAACATCAATCATTGTATTTCACCAAGCGTGAGTCGTCTCTTTCTTAGTAACTTTCCGTCACTCAAGGATCACAGTGATGTTGGCGAATACCTGCGAGATGAGGAGACACTTATCTAAATTCTCCGTTTTCTTCGCCATTTTAGTGTCGCTGTGCTATTCAGATTGCTCTAAGCTCTTTCCTTGCTGTGTTCCATATACTGTAGTTCTCACACTCCCGGTTTTGAAGTGCTCGGCCGAGGTAGATAACTCATCCATTCGTCTGTCATATCTGTCGTGTGCGGGGCTCGCACTAGTGTTGTTTTTTTTTTTCCGGTTCTCAAATAGACGGCCTGTTATGGTGTTCATTTGAATCTTTCAAGTGTTACTGCTATCATTTCATTTTGCGTTACTGGGTAAGGGTTGCATGTCGTGACTATTATACAATACAGGTGTCTTTGAGCAGCTTCGCAACGTGCACCTAGGCATCAATAGGAGAGACAAAGGTGTTGCTGTTCCCGACATTATCAATCTCAGCTTGTCTCTTAACCGCTGCCTGCTCCTCGTCAGCCTGAGTGTAGGTTGCTGGAGCCCAATTCTTTCCGTCGACAACTGTGTGGAAAAGATCAAATCGAGAACTGTAAAGCACCCATGAGTACTATAATAATAGGAAAGAGTTGCAGAGAAATACATACTAATTACCCATAGTGTCGGCCACGATTTTTACTTCGTTGATTTTATCGAGGGAAATCTCCGCATAAACGACAGCTTCTTCACCTGGGTCGATGGGGGGTGTGAGAGCCGTGCCATCTGGACCATAGATCTTCAAAATCGTAAGCATTGGAACATAATTTGCAGCCGATTCTCAGCTATCTGCACTTACCGTAGTGAAACCTCCTCCAGGAAACTTGAACCAAGGAAATCCAGTCATTTTCATCTTTTCCGCTCCAGCCTCGCTGACTACATGGCAACACACAAGGCCAAAGCATCCACCTTCCATTGACACGAGCTGCGTCATCCGGCTGGATGCCTCACCGCTCACAATATATGGTGAACCACCCTGGCCGACAGGAAACGCAGGCCACCAGCCACCGACGAAGATCTGGGGATACTGAGCATAGAAATGGGTTTTCAGCCATGGCTAATGTCAAGATTGTTAGCCATCATTGTAGAAGGTCATAACAACAGAGCAACCTGAATATGTTCCCAACAGTTGAGAGAACCTAGTCTACCATAGGGTGTTTGGACCACATTGTAGATAGATTGAGCTAGCACGAGTATGAGTTGAAATCATTTGAGAGCAAGAAGGTGAATGTACCGCTTCCATCCCCGAAGACCGTCTTCTCATAGTGAGTAGGCTGAAGAAAAGACTGTCATGTGCGGTCCTGAACCTCATCTAGAATTCTCGAAGTAGGCACGCACCTTGATCTTTCGGCGGTGGTTAGCAATATTACCGTCCTGGGTAATAGTCACTTGGGCAATGTACAAGGAATTACCCTGGGATTCAATTATTACTCAGCCTTTATTCTTTCAGGCGTTTCGACACCAAGCATGCCGGACCAGCAGATACTTACATCCCGTTCAGAAAACCCCAATACAATATTGACATCGGCCTCCTTAACAGCCTCCCTAATGCGGTCCATCTCAGGAGAATGGAGGGCCATCGAGTTGGCCTGGTACGCCTTAAGAACAGGTTGAGCATCTACGAAGGTGTTGGCCCATGGGGTCCAGGGGTATCCTATACTTTTGGGTGAGATCGATTGTCCGCATAAAATCAATATGACATAAAACTGACCAGGGATGAAGACTTCTGGAAAGCCAATAATCTTTGCGCCTTAAAGTGAAGAAAGAGTAAGACTATTATCCCGCTGACCAGAAGCAAACTAAGCACCCTCGGCAGCCGCCTCGCGAATAATGCGAATGGTTTTCTCCACGCCTCCTTGAAGGTCAAGCCAAACTCTGCAATCTCATCAACGTCTACATACATAATGACACGGATGCATACGAACGGTTCTGCTTGTACAGCAGCGACTTTGAACTTGCGTGTGTCCGCGGGTGATGGTGTGAGGTTGATAGGCATTTTAGGAACTCGGGGTTATGAAGAGGACACAGAGTGGGATAGGTATTTATACTTTCAGGGAAGTGATAAATCTGGCCCCTTGTTCCCGTAGAAGGTATTCTACCGGTCTAGGGGAAGTTGAAGATCGTCCGTGTGTGATAGAATGTCAAGACATAGACTTCTACTTCTTTCCGAAAACATCGTAGTGCTTATACACCTGCAAGGCGAAAACCGGCGATTCGTATAGTGTCTTTGGTTAGATCCCGTCACACTTACACCATAAGCACTCCATTTTGTGAGAGCTCCGGTAGTAAGCGAAAAGCAAGTGGAAGAGCGTGGCCATGTCACCTGTGTCTTAGCAATTGTTAGTAGACTCGAGAAGGATTCCCTCAGTTTTCCGTGAACCCCGTATAGTCTATTTACCTGGACTATATGCATAATAGAACCGAAGTGTGAGCACCAGTTCTAGTGATTTTACGTTGCGTCGGATGTCTCGGAACTTCGAGTGTCATTGCAGGAGTCAGTGTTCCGATAGTAGGCGAAAAGGAAGTTGAGAAGCGTAAGCACACTTGAAGGCCATCTCACGAGGAAATGTGTGAGTGCGACCCTATACCACCCGATATTGTAACCATAGAGTTCGTGCTCTGTTGACCGTTTAGGATACTATAGCGGAGAGTTCGCAGAAACCGGATGCTCGAAATTTTTGTCAATTACAAGTGCCATTATTGTCTAGGTACTGAAAGCCCGGAATTCAGGAAGATTACGGAAGAATGGGTATTCTTTACTCACATATACATTCTCAATATGAAAAAGTTCTAATAGTAACATAAGTTTTTGAATAGGCACTGTGAATCGTGAGGAAGTGAGGCTGAAGTGAGGCCAACTGACCAGGGGCCGACCAGGAGCGGACTTCGAAATGACTTCATCCTCGACAGGCGTTTACTCGCGCTGGACAGACCTCACAGACGACGAGTTGAGTGCCACCAATGTTGAACAGCTCTTGAACACCATACCAGATGACCTTTGGGTTGCTGCTGCATGTGCTGACAGATTTGTAGACGATGTCCAATTACAGCGAACATTGTTGCAGATTGGCATTACACGTACACAACCTGTTCTTGAACGTGTCAAGAATCTTCTCCCAAAGCCTCCTACATTGGAAGCTACTGTCAACAATCTCGAGCCTGAAGAGGCTTCCCCCTTCGACTCCTTGTCTGAATACTTCAAAGAATTACCCGTCGACGCGAAGCTGTGTCATATACGCGCCGTTCTACTTGGACGCTTGGACCGCCTGAATACATTCGTCGAAATATGCAGAGACCCTCCTGAAGGCGTCGAAGGAAACGGGACTGAGGAGGAACCAGATGACGCGGAGTGGGAAGACGATCCTTGGGCAGAAAATAACGCAGAGGTTCCTGTGCGACGTACCCTTGCTCATCCTCCGTTCTCTCTCACCGAGTTTCTTACAAACGATTTAACCCAATCCGCGTACCTACTTGCGATACATCAATGGCTAGGAGGGCTTCAAGTGCTAATGGACCGACATGGTTCACATCTTTGGCCCTACCGGTTTGCCGTATTGGACCACATACCGGCATATGCCAATCCTGCGGATTACCGCAAGCTTCTCCCGTCTTGTAATACCGAAACGAATGCTGAAGAGCCCTTTGTTTGGAATGACTGGAGACCTGAACGCGATTGTTCAGAAGTAGCGGAGGTACAGTCCGCTATACAGGCTTCGGACGCTCTCTCGGGCACAGATACATTGCTTAATTCATCTCAAACTGACGTGTCGTTGTGCCATGAGCTCCTTACTTCAGAGCAAGTTTCCTCATGGTACCAGCGCCGTGTCGAGGAAATCATAGCCTCCACCGGAATGCTTGACATTGCCATCGCGATGGTTCAGCATGGCGCCTCTCAAGGTGTACCTCAACTCGATGCCCTTGGTGAAGAGCTGAGTCTTCTCTCGAGACTTGTCTATGATGCTTCCCGAGGTCAGGAAGACCATGAGGATTGGACACTGGCCCGGTGGCGAGCTATGGATCCTCCTGCCGTAGTACGCGCCTATCTCGCGCATTCGACACCACAAACTCTACCACATGATATTTCTCACTTCGTCATGCCCTATCTCTTTGTTCTGGAATCCCGGGCTGAGCGTGCAGGAAATCCCGACCCATCGATTCTAACTCGACTTCTGAACGATTATATCCTTGATGCGCCTTTGGAAATGGTAGCGTCCATCTTCGAAGCTTCTAAACCTACGTTGCCCACTCCCCAGAGGATCATTAAGAAGGATGATGACATGGTTCGGCTGGCTCTTGCTTGCCTGTATGGAAATACCCACCTTGATGAATGGCCTACAATGAGTCGCATCTTCGAATGTCTTCCTGTATGGGATCTGGCTAGTGAAGATGATGAAGAAGATGCTACGGATACTACTATTGCTTCATTAGGCGCGTTTGTCGCTCCTTCAACAACTCGTCCACGGGTTACTCCATCTGACCTTCTGGTCTTCTTCCTACCTTTGCCTTATTCTTCTCTTTCTCGAGCACTTGACATTCTCGACGTACATCTAGAGTCAGGCGAAATCCTTGCTCGATGGAGTGTTCCCGCACCTTTAAGGTGGTTTTTGCAGAGCAGTAATGACGTCGCAGAGCAGCGCGCTTGGGCAAATAGAATGGCTCGGAGAGCGGGGGGGTCTGATGACCAACTTGATACTCAGGGAGACTGGGAGTGGCTGCTTGAGGATATGCTGAAACTTGCTGGCAAAGGAGATGGCAAGCTCAGAGGTGCTTTTGGACTCCTCTCTCGAGATGAAGTTCTGCGCATATTTTTTGGCGGCTTGTTGAGTTCTGGAAGTGGGTAATCCTTACATTGCGATTAACTTGGGTCTGATGTGTTTTGTCAGAGTTCGACATTGCCAGGAACTTATTGCGCTCGCCAAAGACACGGCCACTCTTCGATACTATAACAATTGAGGATATATGCCTTTCGTCTTCACGCGAATTCTATGACAATGCCAGCTCCGGCAATTACAAGTTCGGTGATATGAAGTTGGCTTATGAATGGTCAGTCTTTTCGTTTGCATTCTTTCATGATTCCTCTAACATTTGATTTCTAGCCTTGATGTCCCGCCGGTTTCCGACCGTCTCATCAAGGAAAAAGAATTCATTGAAGCGACTTCTCGTCTGTCTTCATTCAACATTATGTCACGCCCCGGAGTCCCCATTTCCCCGATAGAGATTAGGCTCACTAAGGATCGTCTTTCTCTCGTTTCACGGGTCCTGTCCAGCAACAGCGATGCTTATAGGCATACTGAAGTTATCCTCGATTTGGTATATAAGCTTGGTTTCAGAGATGATGTAGTCGCGGAAGTGAAGACTCTAGCGATGCTTGCCGACACCGCATTACAGACCGAGGACTTTGAACGCGCCTACGAGACCAGCCAACGAATGGTCGACACGGTGCTAAATCTCCGATCATCACTCATAGGTTTGGACGACCCAAAGGTCCGGGAAGCTAGTGAAGTGTGCTGGGTAGCATGTTTCCAGCTAGGTCGGCAGACCGAGTTCGAGGACACAGATAAGAAATTATCTCTTCTTGGGCGAGCAATCGAAATATGTCCTCCTGACAGAATCCACGACGTTCTGAATGCCTGGCGGAAGCTGGATAAGGTAGACGTTGAGAAGCGTGAGGAGAGACTGGTTCGTCGTCGCAGTGGACTAGTTGAACCCGGACACCAAAAGCGGACCAAGTCGCTTCCGGAGTCTGCTGCCTTTTCCTTGCAAGCGAGGTTGCAAAGTTTCCATATGCCCTCACCTCCTCTACTTAATACGCCTGATGCAAAGGCTCTCGCTAGCAAAACTTTCAAAACCGTTACAGCCAACTTTCCCTTTTCTGTCGGCCATCGTGGACGATCTCAACTCTCACAGCAGGATAGCGAAAGGTCTAGAAGTGGTAGCCGGAGACGTTCAGATGGCGAAGATGTTCAAACGCAAGCATCAAGGGTGTTTTCCAAGGGCATCGGTTGGCTTATTGGAGCAGAGGAAGATGGCTGAGCATCCTCCATTATAGGTGGTCTTTTTCGTACGTATTACAAAACGAATGATAGTACGATGGATATTGCGTATGATATGATACAGAGACGAAAAAGACACTAAGATAGGGAATGGTGGCAGGTACACATTAAAAAGTACGTTAGTAGCCAGAAAAGGAGAGGATGCCTTCGTAAAAGAATAATTAGTTCCTGATCCACGGGATGAGACTACAACAAGATAGTAATAGGTATGTAGAGAAGATTAATAGGACAACAGGTATATAGGAGGAACGAGTGTGAGAAACCAAAATATGAAAAGATAAAAATATACGAAAGATCGACAAAGCAAGGAGTTGGACATGCTAAGAGTTCCCAGATAAATCAAGTAAAATACCACACGGATGTGGACAACGATGCAGATGGAATCATTAGACAGCGCTCCCGAACCGAGATTGACCAGTCCCCGTTCTAGCTCTGGGTCTGTTGACCACGCTGGTAGACTTCTGATCGCTACGCCGTTCAGGACTTTGAGAGCTATCCTGCGAGGGTGACGGACCCCTTCCACACAGCTCACACACACCCTTTTCACTCCGGCCAGCACGCAGTTCTTCGACCTCAGCCTTCAGATCTCTCACCTGACCTTCCAACTCCCATATCTGGCGTTGCCAGGCCCGCTTTGCGGTGACAATCTGATCCTGCAGGGCTCGTATCACAGCAGATTGGTCTTCTGCAGAATCTGATGCAGATGGTTTATGGGAAACAGCTTGTTGTTCAGAACGATTGAAGATTCCGGGGGTGATGGGTGAAATGACAGTGCTGGGGCTTTCGGAGCTGGGAGTATCAGGATCGCAGTCTGAGGTGGGAGACGAAAGTATATGGTCACCAAATTGAGCGCTAAACGTAGACGATATGGGCCGTAGCTTCAAAGATGGAAACTGCGTCACGTTTGGAGGAGCGCTCTTGGTCATCTCAACGAGGCTCATGGGATGCAGATGCGATGCGCCATTGAGATTGAGGGGAGGAGGGGTGCGTTTCGGACTCGGAGAAGGCTTCGGGACTGCAGTGAGTTCGTCTGATTGCTTATCCTCGTAAAGGGAAGGGGAGATTTGTGGTACAGGAATTCTATTAACCTTGGACGTTTTGGGAGCAGATTGCTGTGCGTTGAATGCGGCAAAGCCCTCCGAAAGAGACGGCACGGGAGGAGGAGGCGACTTTTCGTCTCGAGCGCCATTGAAAAGCCTCATGAAGCCGCTTTTCTTGTGTTTCAGAGACTTTGGCTGTGCTCCACCACTCAAAGCCTGGTTATGCACGATCGCAGGTTCCGAGTCGCGACGCTCGGTCTTGGGCGGAGTACTCCCTACGATACTATTAAGCGCATGTTTGGCTCTAGCACCGGCACTGATTGAGCGCGCCCGAACTCTAGAGGACACGCTATTCGACGGATTCTGACTGTCTTCTGCGAAAGCATAGGCGGCTGTCGCCGATGTCCCAACGGAGCCCTGAGTGCTATGACTCAATGGATGCGTTTGAGATGTGCTACCATGAGACCTTTGAGCTCGGGCTTCTTCCAAGGAAATTAGATTGAACGCGGGAGATGCGGCACGTTCTGTCCACCCAGGCAAGTTGGTTGGATGAGGAGGAACCAGTGAAGAGTTTTCACGATCGCTTCCAGGTAGAGCACTACCACGTACCGACATAGGTGATGATATTTCTCGACCCTGAGTTATGAAAGCTTGTAGGCGGGGGCTTTGCGGCGTCGATCCTTGAGATGAATCTGCAGTCATTGAAGGTCGCGGAGCAACAGACTTTAGTCCCGAGCTGGAAGAGGAAGATTCCGTGACAGTGATGGAAGAGTCATTGCGAGGTACAGCGGGGAATGTGAACTTGTGACCAGGGCTGTTCTCATGCACGCTGACCAAGTCCGGGTTGGCGTAAGGATGAAGCTCTTCTACAGAATAGGCGAAAGACGGCCGAACTTCGTTGCTATCGTTGCCTGAGCTGTGAGTGGCGGACGAGGCACGCGGCATTTGACGGCCATCCCTAATGTCAGTAAAATGGCTCATTGAACGAGGGCTCGAGGGCTCAAGATGAGGCGAAGGAGGTAGAGAAGGGGACTGGGATCTACTTGGGTCAAACGAGGAGGGTTGACGCGGAGCACTTACGCCGGGCAGAAGTAGAGAAGTTGACGACATACTCGCCTGCGCAAGTGTGCTTGAATGAAGAATAAGCATACTCCAAAGGCCACAGAGATAGACAACTTACTGAAGTGCTCCACGAGGATAAGTGACTTGCGAAGAGGCAGTATCGAGAGACAACTTTTCCGTTCGTCTAGATCTGCTAGAGTCCCTGCTAGTTCGTCCCTTGCCGCCCGACTTGGGCCCTCCAAACCTAAAATGGCGAGAAGCACCGCCTTTGCCCCGAGTGGACGAGGATAAGATAGACTGTTGGTCCATGTCATCCTCGGACTCATCTTCTTCCTGGAGGGGTTCATCGTCGAGTTCCCAAGGTGCTTTGGAATGAAAACGCATTTTCGGACCGAGAAGACTCATACGAGGCATAGAGGGATCGTCGTCCTCATCAGCAGGATCGGAAGCATGTCGGTCATCATCGTCAAACGAACTTGAGGCAAAAGAAGACGAAGGATCGTCGTCCATATCGAGCATACTTATTGCAAGGTCGTTAAGACGATTACGGTCGTCGCGAGCAGTAGAATGAGCAGTAATAGGAGAAGCGAGATTGCTAGACATGTCTATATCGCCCCTGTGGTGGGCGGGCTGAGGAGAGAGAAAAGCATGACTGTAGAGAGAGGGCGTGTCAGAGAACTCGGAAAGAGAGGGAATCCTGGAATGAAGGTCTGCACGAGTAGCTCGTTGGTCAAGAAGATGTCTGAGATGGGCATCATGAGGGTCCAGCGGGGAATTTGGGGACCGCAACATGGGCGGTGGTGGTAGTGGTACAAGGAGAGGCCGAGGAGTACTAGAGCAGCATCAATACATACACAAACTGAGTCTGAGCACCAATTATTATGTCCGGACAAGCCTGAGACTACCGCTCACTTTCTCACTTCTTCGCTTCATCAATTGATAACAGAACATATGACTATATGATATATCTCGGCTTTTTTTGCTACCCTGAAAGAAGACTCATCAACGCTCGCGGCTCCTAACTAGCATAGGAGGAACCGTGAACGCCACGGAGAGCCACTGAGACAATGAACATGGAATCTATCAACGCAGAGCATTTGTGCTGATAAGTAATGTCACCGCAAAGCCGTAAAAGATATATGACCTGCCATTTATTGATGATTGGGCTATACATACATGAATTCAAAGCAAAAATTTATGTAGTTAGCCTGGGTTGCCATCACCCACGTGGCTCATCCGGTTCCAACGTTTTTGGAACAAACCTAAGTCTGGCAGAACGTATGGATCCACAGCCAGCTCCCGTATCTCTCAGTTCTTCTTCTAATGGCAGAGTGTCTGGAAAACCTTGGAAAACTACAAAATCTGCTACTGTGTACGATCCAATACCCTATTCCATGTGAAATTTTTCCATAACTATTCTTTAGTCGCTCCCATCTTCCAAATGGCGTAAAAACAAAAAGTTGGGCTGCCAGAATGGAGCAGACCAAGAAGGCCTTGGCTATTAAGAAACTCCAGGACGAATTAAAGGATGAAAAACAGGCAGAAATAAAGAGGTCTGTTCAAACCTTTTGTCCTTGCGCCACGGTTTTGACAAACGGTCCGTCTCAGACGCAGAGAAATTACAATGGAGAGGCGGAAGGCTGCCGAGGAAAGGAGACGACTGGAGGAGGATAAAGCCAAGGTGGGTCACTTATTCGTGATACATCCAACTCTCATTTAATGCTGTACCCTTTGTTTTTACATTAGATGGGAGCACGAAAAGCCGCCAGACTCCGGCGGAAAGCAGGAAGAAGCAAAAAGATCAATGGTTGATGTTTTCACGTTCCACATCTATCTTTCCCGAGGCATCCGTGTAATATATATCGCAATTTAATTGTGTCCAGTAATGTATCAACAGCAAAGATAGGGTATACTATAATGCCCATGTAGTATCCACCTCGCCCTCCTTGACAAATGGCTTGTCCAGACCCGCCACCACGCTTTCGCATAGCGGACAGCTGCTTGCCAACACTTCATCTAATTCCGCTCGTAATTTTTCCACCTTCTTACCGCCATCAGCCCCCGTGGTCCGCCTTCCAACACCTATACCTGGTATCCACGTAGGCGCTGAAACAGCCGCCGCTAATGCGTCAGGGATGATGAGGTCGCGTATCCGGTCTCCAGCAGACAGGATATTACGCCCGAGTAGATTGGCTGCTCGCGTGCTATTTTGTATCGGATTCGTAAAGTTGGTGGACAGCAGTGTTCGTTGCGTTTGTGGTTGACGCCCTTGTCCTTGCACGACAGCGTTTGGACTAATACTAGAAGGATTCGTGATGTTGGCACTTGATATAGGAGTGCCGCTCCCTTTCACCAATTCCGTCTGTAAAGCCAAGATGCGCCGCAGAGAATGAGCTGGAAGATACTCCTTTGCCTGGGAAACCGTCAGAATCGGTGAATGGACAGGATCTGACAAAACTTACCAAACCGATAAGACAATCAGCATGGAAATTGTGTCTACACGGAAACACGTAGAACTGTCTTGTCAAAAGAAGATGTGAACAGACAGCGCACGTCTCTCCTGCATCAATAGTGACGAAACGGTTTCTTAGTGAGGCAATATCTTGTTTGATTGATTCTGCTGTCCGTGTCGCCTCATCCATCTCGTTCTTCAGTGTATCAATGTGAGATGAATATCCTTCCAATGCATACGCAATTTCTTCCTTGAAATCATCAATCACGACAAAGTCCGGGAAGAATGGAAGAATGTCTTCAATCTTCAACAGATCGGTGTTTTCCAGGAATCTCATGGCCCTACATCATCAAGCACACAGGAAAATTAATCAGCGCAGCCCATATTGAATAGAAAGTGTGACCAACGTTTTGATATCCTTCTTATCCTGTACAACATAGCGGGCAATCTTCAGCCACAATTTCTTTCTCAACGGCCGGTCATCCTCGGGCATGTCAGCATTTATCTTGGCCAACTCCAAGTCTCCTTTCTCTAATGCTAAGTCAACACTGTTTTCGTAGAGCCCCATCTTGGAATAAATGTGGACGCATGGTTGTGTCCGTCCTGATTGCTTACACAGCCGTAGAGCATAATCAAGATCGTAGTAGGGCTTCCCTGTTACCGGATCACTAGGTGCTGTTGAAAGGAATCGAAGAAGAGGGGCATCGTCTGACGGTGCCGAGCCTGATAGCGTCGAGGGCAGGACATAGAATGTGACAAGGAGATTGTGGATGGTGGGAGATACATTGTGCTGCTCAAACACAACATGATTGAGATACCGGATAGCTTGGTTCGGAGATAAAGGATCACGCTGTGTATGTTGCAGCTGTAAAAGAGATGGAATGAGGTGGAGGGGGTCAAGGGAGGGTTGCTTCAGCCAGGAGTCGACCATTTCTTTAGGAGCTTGACGCAAAAGCACAGCTCCAAAACGATAATATAATTCGAGATCTGACTGCACACTATGAATAAGAAGAAAATCATTGCGAGCACGAGCCTACCTGGCGATTGAGGACATCTATGGCTTTGACCCACTCTTCTTCCAGAATCCAGTGCTCGATCACTCGTCTGTGGTCACCTATGACAGTGGCGTAGTGAAGGTACATGTCCGTCCGTCCGTGGCCTTGTATGAGTTCATAAATCGTCTTGGGGTCCAAGTTGCTCTGAAGGAAGATTATGATCGGGGCACATTGTCAGCAAAAAATACAAGGACCAACCTTATATGTCTCGAAGAAATGCCGCAGATCATCCTCGAGCATGGCCCGTTCAGTCTGGAAGTTGTCAACGTCTTGTGACACAGATTCGGAAGCGACAATGTCATCCAGTTCGTTGCATTTGCTGAGATAGAATTCTACAAGCCAGGTAGCAAGCATCATTCGTTGGGTAATATCCTAAGTACTATCTCAGCATTCGGACGAAGCAGCAGCAAGTATCGACTGACCGTTCTTCGCGTTCGTTCTAAGCGCGTTATGAGATATGATCTTAAAGCGTCACGTTCACCAGCATCAAGGAACTTGAGCACCACTTCCTCAAAGGAGACCGAACACTGTGCGTAAGATTGTGCGGCTTGAAAGAATCGACCTTCTGCAAAGTAATTATGTGCCTGAGCACAAAGTACTTGGTTCCGCTGGCTCGCCGTCTATTCAAAATGGGGGCTGTCAGGTATTGAGTATACGCGCCAAAAGAAACCAAACCTTTGCATAGCGAAGAGCAACCTCGAACTCGCCTTTTTCCAGATAGATTTTCCATACATCACGATCCTCATTTCCCACCAGTAGCTCGAAGATGGACTGATCAGTGTAGACCCAATACGTTTTTCGGACGGGGTCTGCAGTGATGCCTCGTACTTGCTCATTAGGTTTCTGACAAGGAATCAAGTAATGTTCGTTTCAAAAGTATCGGTAGCCTTACTAGAGGTAATGGCTCTTCATACGCTAATTTATCATCTAGATGACAGACACCGGTTATTCGGTCTCTGTACAAGATAACAAAGTGGAACTCGGTTAGCGCTATTGAAATCGGAAGCTCCGAGGGATTCCCGGATACAGAGTACGGTAGGACGTCAGCGGCGTCAATGAAATCGTCAGTAGTTGAATTGAAGTTGAGGTTTCCATGATAGACTCCCGGGGCTAAAGGGATAAAATGAAATTTACTATACACGTCCGACTTGCACAAATATATCAATCACACCTGTCATCCACGCCAATGACCTCGGTAGTGAGAGCGCTTGGTCCGCATTTGGAGTGTAGTAGTGTAGTTCGGAATGTGTTGTGTCACCAGGAAGCTCAAGTATTCCTAGAAATCATAAGCAACGAATTCTCGCCTGACAAAGACAAAATACACACTGGGTGCAGTATCTCTGTAACTGGCGAAGATACCGGTGAAGATGCGACCAGCGTCGTCGGACCTCCGATCAGGAGTACCGACGAACTGGTATATTCGGGAAGGAGTAGCAACAACCACCAACACTCTCCTGGGGTCTGACGGGGGAAAGAAGTCGTACTTGATGCCGGTTATGGGATGTCTCTCGGGCAACGAGAATACGGATTGCAGGTATCTTTCTTGAGACTTGAAGAAATCTTCCTCAGCGCTCAACACGGCCTCGTAGATAGTTCCATTCCTCGCGCCAACAAGAATCTCCCGTGTCGAAGTAGGCTGAGACGATGATAATAAAGCTGCTTTGTTCCACGCGACACTCTCTATGACCATCTTGAAGCTTTTGAGTTGCCTTGGTTTCTTCCAAGTTCTGAAGAGATACCAATTTTCGCCCTGAGTTGAAGTGATGATGATATGCCGTCCGGAAGGATCCATGAATAGTTTATGCAATGTCATTTCAGTGGGCTTGCGCGGTATCGGTATACGGGTGACTTGAGCTGCATGAGACAACTCAATCAAGATGAGAACATTTGAAGCTAGTCCCATCACCAGCATGTCGGAGCAAACGACCAAAGAAACGAGGGGGGCATTGATTGTACACTGCACCTGTCCAAGGTCGAATATGGGTGCTTGAGAAGCGCTCTGGTCTAAGGCATCTGTCTGGACGCGTTCAAGTGATACTGAGGGCAATAGATACACAGAAACTCACAGGTAATGAAGGTTCCAAGTCAAGGACATCTTCGGGCTGGGAAGGCTCGAATCCTTCATACTGCAGACCAGGAAGTGAGGCAGCGTGACCAGCTTGCGCTGTAGCTGAGTGTTCGACGTCTTGAGAGAGACTAGTCAGATGTTATCGAGAATTACAGAATGAGAAGGTACTGACATTCGTCGAACATGAGTTGCGGCGAATAATACGACGGAGTCAGCACACTTAATTATTCCCGGGCATAGGCGGACACCGTCGAATTATTCCCACGCGTCATTTCCTTATATTTAGCCCCTAGAGAACGAATCCCAGCAATCTATCGCCCATCATGACACGTCCAATGCCTCGTCTCTTCATTATTCGCCATGGTATGTCGTTGTTGTCTCTAATAGAATCTCTCTTACTAGGTGGCTTCAGGCGAGACTGAGTGGTCTTTGAATGGGTCAGTGCTTTACTTCCAAATGTCGCTGTCTACAAATATTCAATTTTATCCCCAGGAGACACGTTAGTTCTTTTCCAATATATCCGCACACTAAATCAATGTAACGCGCTGTAGACCGGTCGGAGCGACATCCCTTTGACTGCGAGAGGTGAAGAACAGGTAAAGGCACAGGCGGAAGTGTTAGTAGGGGAAGGAAGTATGTAGCATTTCTCTTCTACGTTTATTCACCATGCTCGAACTAATCCAACGTAGGACCCATCGATCCCAAAAACTTATGCACCGTGTTCGTATCTCCTCGTCAAAGGGCTCATAAGACTTTCCACCTTCTCTTCAGCCACGTAGAGACGCCGCACCACAGTACGTCCGATGCGTTAAGTGATTGCGTCATAAGGCTTAGGTCCAATATACAGTCTTGACCGAAGAGGCAAGAGAGTGGGACTACGGTGGGTTTGTCTGGTATCGAAGTTTTATTGCCATCTGAAAAGATGCAGGCGAGTACGAAGGCCTTCTTCCGTCTGAAATCAAAGCGAAACAACCGAATTGGACCATTTGGAAGGATGGGTATGTGGATCAACTTGAATGATTTGAGGCGCTCACACCAAGTGCAAAAACTAGCTGCCCCGGTGGCGAATCCGTAGAACAGATGCAAGACCGAGTAGATTCCATAATAGCTAAAGTTAGTGGTCTTTTCTATAAGCCGACGAAACCTTGATACTGACGATGGATGAAGGTCCGAGAGTATCATAGACAATATCATGAGGAAGGTTTGAACACTCGTGATGTAGTGATTGTGGCCCATGGCCATTTTAGTCGTGTCTTCATTTCACGTTGGATCAATTTCCCTCTTCACCTTGGTACGTTGCCATCGATTGTATATCCAGATTCCTGTTGATTAACGCGATCCAAGGTACTCACTTCAATGTTGAACCTGGAGGTGTAAGTA
The DNA here is from genome assembly GCA_003987895.1 of Neonothopanus nambi. Classification (NCBI taxonomy): domain Eukaryota; kingdom Fungi; phylum Basidiomycota; class Agaricomycetes; order Agaricales; family Omphalotaceae; genus Neonothopanus; species Neonothopanus nambi. The sequence goes on from RCHF01000002.1 coordinate 170,446, forward strand.
CATGCTCTTGCTTTGACGTTCTGCTGGGATTTATTAAGAATTCGAATGCCAGGTCGCAGTACTCAGTTACAATCACAATTCGTTGAAGGAACCCGCTTTGAATGCTCTCAATTTGTATGCAAATCTTAGATAAAAATTTTACATAGAAGCGTATCAAATATGTTGTATTGCATGTAGAAGAAATTAATACTACCAAGTACATATTCAAGAGGTTTGAGGCCTGCTTGGCCGCTCGGCCGGAGGAGATCAAGGCGTCGGTGATTTGCGACGCGTCGCGTAGCGGAGGTCTTGCCTTGATTGGCTGTTACTTCCCACAGGATTTTGTGACGAGCATCTGAACTTCAGAAGCTCGTCCGTTTTCCACATCTTTCCACATTCTTTTATTATTAATCTCGTGTAATGGCTGAAGTCGACGTGCAGAGCACGAGCTCTGACAAGGACCTCAATTTTGTGGCTGGCAATGTCGAAAATGTCGATGCAGGATCGCAAGGTGAGATATTTTGACCTTCTGTTCGCATGGCGAACACGAGGAACCCTAATTGTGATATCTCATTGTTCTCTAGCTCCTGAGGACGATGTAATGTCACAGCCAGCTGAGCAGACGGAGGTCCCCGCTGAGGATAGCTCAATACAGCCCAATATCCCACCCGAAGTGCCAGTCCCAGTTCCGACAACCACAGATACTCCTAACGAGTCAGGAGCTGCTGAAGACACTGAGAAGGACAAAGAGAAGAGCACCGTTACTCCAAAAGCGCAGCCCTCTGTGTCAACTAAACATACTGCTGGCAAAGCTAACGGCGGTCCTACGACTCCTACCGTGAAAAAAGTCGGTCCAACAACGTGTTTGATGTGTACTGCATTGACGTATTCACGCCTCAGATTCTAAGCTCCGGAACTTTCGGTACAGGCTCTGTCAGACCTACTGTTACCAAACCACCACCACCAGCATCCTCAGCTTCTAAAGCTGCCCCTGCGTCTACTCTCAAGAAATCAACCAGTTCTTCCGCTGCCCTCGCTTCCAAACCTACAATGTCCAAGCCTGCCGCTGCACCTGCATCTAGTACTGCTGCTGCTAGACGGGCCTCTCTAGCCAGCGGTAAGCCCTCGGCACCTGCAACTGCAAAGTCGACGTTGTCGTCGTCTGTGAGCGCGAAACCAGCGGCCTCAGCGACGCGTGCATCTGTTGCATCTCCTTCCAATGGCGATGCGAAGACAGCTTCAGGTGCCGCCAGGCCTCGTGCAGCCGTATCAGACCTCGCTGCCAAGAGGCCACCCGCAAGCTCTCGGCCGAGTCTGTCTAGCTCCACAAACAAGCCTCCAGTCGCTTCTGCACCTAAAGCGGCGGCGAGGGCAGCCCCTTCCCCTGCAACGAGGATGTCCCGGTCCACTGCATCAATCTCTTCGATCAAGGAAGTGCGGGATGACGACAAGGTTGTTGGGGAGATGCAGGCCAAGGTAACCCCATTGTCGTATAGACTTCTTTGTTTGTTAATACGTGGTCTACTCATCTAGCTTAAGGAGGCGACGGAAGCCCTGAAAGCCAAGACGGACAGCGTGACTGAGCTAGAAAGTCAGGTTCAACAGCTCAAAACGGCTCTTGAAAGCGCTACAACAGATGTTGAGTCAAAGAATGCTCGATTGGCTGAACTGGAGCAGTCCAAGGTAGCTCTAGAGACAGAGTTGAAGGAAGCGCAAGAGTCACTTTCCAAGTTACAAGCCGAACATCAGGAAGGTGGTTCCTCGTTGGAGGCCGTACAGCAAGAGGTATGTTCCTATTATATCCAAGTATACTTTTTTCTCAAACAAGTCTCCATAGCTTGAAGCTGCCAGGGCATCCATCGACTCTCAGAAGGAGCTTGTCGAGACTCTTCAGAGTCAGATACAGTCACTCGAAGCTGAGGTGGCTGCTGCGAAGGAAAATCTCGAGTCTTTGAGGACGTCACATTCAGCAGCAACTTCAGATGCTGCTGCTGCTGCCTCTTTAGAGCATGAAGCTCTTCTCAAGGCTCAAAGCGACTTTGCTGCAATCCAGGAGGAAATTGCCGCACTGAAGGCTGTGCATGCCTCTGCTTTAGAAGAGGCTTCAGGGAAGGTCCAGGAACTGGAGGAGAAGGCTGGTCGTGTAGAAGCCTTAGAAGCCCAGCTCGCAAAGATAAAGGCTGAGAAGGAAGAGAGCGCAACTAAGGTCTCTGAGCTTGAGATTGGGATCCTGGAGTTGAAGGAGGGTCAAGAGTCTGCCGACGACGAGAAGTCGGTTTCTTTGGAGAAGATCAAAGGTCTCGAAGAGGAGCTTTCGAAGGCTGTCGCCGCCACTCAGCAAGCGATCGAGGATGCCAAGGCGAAGGACGCTGAGCACGCTGTCCAAGCCGAGGCGACAAAAGCTACTCATGAAGAAGCACTTCGGGTTGCCGCTGAAGCGCAAGAGAGGACAGTTGCTGAGCTAGATGCGTTAAAGGCTGAATTGGCACAAGCCCTTGCGGACCACGAAGCGACTAAGGCTGATGGTATCGCTGCTTCTGAGAAGTATACACAAGCTCTCCAAGAAGCTGAACAGAGCTATCTCGCTAAGCAGGGCGAACTTTCTGCAGAGATACAAAGAATCACAGCTGAGCTGGAAGTACGTGTCAGATCGTCAGAGCTTGTCACTGCACCGCTTATCAATTTATTCAGGGTCAAGAGGCTCAGTATAACGCCAAAGTCGATGCTGTAAAGGCCGAGCATGACAAGTCACTTCAGGAGGCTTTTGAACGCGCTAAGGTGAGTAACACGTTTGTTATGTCGGTTGGCTTTTCGTTGATGGACATCATTTGTTCAGTCTGAAGCTGGCGAAATCCACAAGCAAGATTTGTCTGATGTAAGGACGAACTTTGATCAGACTGCTGCACAGTTGAAAGCCAATCACGACTCGACACTTGAGGGTCTCAAGACTGAGCACGCCGAACTTCTTGAGACTCAATCAAAGAATTTCGAAAAACAAATCAACACGCTGTCTTTAGACCTCAAGGCAACTCAGGATGACCTCGCTAAGGCTAAAGCATCTGCAGAGGCTGCCCGAGCTGAAGTGGCGAACCTTACGACTCAGTTGGAGGCGGCTCGTGCTTCTGCAGATGCATCATCTACACCCCCGCCAGAGTTGACAGCTGAGCTTGCCCGCTTAGCGAAGGAGCTCTCCAATGCTAAGGATGATCTTGACGCTGTGACAGACCAACTCAATCTCACTAAAGAATCTATGACCGCGATGTCAGATAATCACGTTAAGGAACTGGAAGAGGCTGCGAAGGTCCGTGCGGAGGAAGTGACCAAGCTCCGCGCTTCTCACGATGCGGAGGTATCTTCTCTTGCCGTGTCGAAATCGGAGCTCCTCATGAGAATATCTGATCTCGAGGGAGAGCTAGCAACCGCGAAGGCAGCCCTTGAAGCGGAGCCGGTTGCCCCTAAGAGTAACGGCACAGTTGCACCCCAGTCACCAGGGGTTTCGAAGGAGGAGCTGCAGCGGATGCATGAGGCACACAATCTCAAGATCCACGATTTACAGGCGGAGCATGAGAAGGCGTTGAGGGCAGTTAAGGAGGAACTGGATGCGGCTTTACAGAAGGCACATGAAGCTGAGGAGAATGTTGCTCGAAAAGCGATGGAAATCCAGTTCTTCGAGACAGAAGCTGAGGAAAGTCAAGAGCAAATCACTCGGTATGTGAAGTTCTTTGGACTGAAGGGTTTTCTTGGAAGTATGATTGCGCTGGCCGTGATCCTTGCACTCTTTTAATCTTTCTCTAATCTCTTAACTTATCTCGATGCATAATTTATTGACTTTCTGCGTTGTTTCAAGATACAAGGAAGATATCGAGACATTAACAGAACAGCTGAACAAGTTGAAGGAGGCCGCTACTGCCTGACGATGGAGCATCCGCAGCACTTCATAAATGCCTCGCGATTTTCAGGCTGTGTACACTCTCTGTTCATTCCTCTTACATGCTTCTACAAAGTGTCGCGACTTCTATTGTTGTTTCTCGATCATATATTACAGCTTCCTCATACAGTAAACTCTCGGATTGCTATGCACGTCTAGTTTGGATTCACATTAGCTTCGCCTACATACCCTTCTATGATATTCCAATGTTGTTTTTATACCTAGTTAAGTACCTGAACTCGGAGGTGTCAGCGGCGGTGTCAGGTCTGAAAGAGCTGGGTAGGGCAAGGTAACGCCGGATCAGGTGGGCGGAGTCTGGCGCTACTTCACTTTTCTAATGAAAGTGGTTGTACAAGGGAAAAGAAAAAAGAAATGAAGAAAAAGTGAAAGTGAAAGTGAAGAAAGGGAACATAGGATGCACACTTGATTGAAGAGAGAAGAAAAAAACAGTAATAAGTGGAAGTAGCGGATTTGCCGTACACGGTGTGCGGAGGTGTGCGGGCGGCCAACTCCGATCACCCCGGTGCTACGCTGCCCCAATAAATTTATTCGAGACAATATCGTTCGAGTCCTCTTCCAACTCTCATCCTTTTTCTCCTTCATCCCCCATCTTCTCCCTCTCTCCGGTCTGGTCTTTCTTCTAGTCTTGTACAATGGCAATCCAAAAGGAACCTGGTCAAAAGGGCGTCAACTGGTCTAACATTGCTGTTGGTGAGTGTGCTTGCTTGCATGGTTTTAATTTGCCTTGACTGAACACGACGTCTCATGCAGGTGCGATAATGAACATGGTACTTTAATATCACGCGTCGTGATTGAGCCAATACTGATAATTATTTTCATGTCTCTTGTGTTGTATCATTAGTTTGTAAGTGGTATTCTTTCGGTTACCTGCGCATCTTCCGTTCTCATGATGTTTCGCTCGATTCACAGGAGGCATGTATTTTTCCTTGCATCCATGCTGAAAGAAATGTGCCGACCATGTCTACAGGTCACTACTCTCGGTCAACCGCTGGAAGTGCTCAAGACCCAGATGGCTGCTAATCGGTCTCAGAGCATGTGGCAGGCCTGCAAATCGGTTTGGGCTCGGGGTGGTTTTGTCGGATTCTATCAGGGATTGATTCCTTGGGTACGTGTCGTGTGCTTCTCACCGTCATCTCCACTAACAGCATACTTCCGATTTGCGCAGGCCTGGATTGAGGCATCGACGAAAGGCGGTGTGCTCATGTTCACGGCTTCCGAGGTCGAGACAGCCGGTCTGAACATGGGAATCAACCCTGCTTTTGCTGGGCTGTTGGGCGGAATGTCCGGTGGTGTTGCGCAAGCTTACGCGACAATGGGTAGGTTTTCAAATACAGACTTCACTTTTCTCTCTCGCTTTGCGGACGTTCCCCACCAACTCGTTGTGGACCTTCTTTGCTTATCTTCCTCCAGCTTACTATTGTGACTAATTTGACAGGTTTCACGACATGTATGAAAACTGCTGAAATTACGCGTCAAAAGACTGCTGCCTCTGGTGTAAAGCCCCCATCGACATGGGCCCTTTTCGCTGAGATATATCGGAAAGAAGGTCTTGCTGGTGTCAACAAGGGTGTCAATGCTGTTGCAGTCCGACAATGTACTAACTGGGGGTCTCGGTAAGTTCTTCGTCGTGGATCTCGAGTTCGATACTGAGTTGAATTTAGTATGGGCTTTGCTCGTCTTGCTGAGAGCTCTATCCGAAGCATCCGGGGAAAGACTGAAGGTCAAAGTTTGGGTGCCTTTGATAAGATTCTCGCTTCGTCCATAGGTGGTGCTCTTGCCACATGGAATCAACCTATAGAGGTCATTCGTGTAGAGGTATGGATTGATTTTCTTCTATAAATCAAGCAATCACTAAATATGTCATTGTGAAGATGCAATCCATGTCTAAGAATGCTGCTGCTAATGTCAACCGGCCTGCTAAGTTGACTATTATGAACACATTGGCATTCATCTACAAGGAGAATGGTATCAAAGGGCTTTACCGTGGTGTCACGCCTCGTATTGGTCTTGGTATCTGGCAAACGGTTTGCATGGTCTCGTTAGCCGACTACGTCAAACTTTGGTAGGTCTAAGGTTGGGATTGAAACGCAAAGATTTACTGACAAGTCTCTATAGGGTCAAAGGCAAATAAATTTCTAGTTGGTTAATCGTTAGATTTATAGAATTATACCTGTTTATAGTCCTTTTTATTGGATATAATACACTTCCCTATGAATTCACTGAGTCGGGAGTCGGGACCCTCTGTACCGAGTCACCGACGCCCTTGTAAGTCACGGGTCCGAGCGTGCATAGTTCGTGGATAAGGTAAGATATCGGAGTTCTTGAGTTATAACAGGAGGCTATCAGAATATTGTGTTTTCTTCTGATAGCCAGTATAATGTTTTATATGAGGAAGGTGGGTTTGCGGGAGGGCTTGGCCCGAAGCGTCCAGGATGCCAAAGGGAGATCACGTGAAAGGTCTTCAAAGACCTAGGAAGGTGTGATTGGCATCTGGGTAGGCCAAGACCTGAGCTGCTGGGTATCAGGAGAAGGAGGAGGGCGAAAGGTGCCTAGGATACCCAACGCTAAAAGGGATGTGGTGGGTGGGTGAAAACGCGAGGAGCGAGGCGAGGCAACGACAAGGCAGTTGAGCAGCGGAGGCAAAAGCCGAATTTCCCAATTCGGAAAGGAAGCTCAACTGCCTCCTGCTTACCTTATCCTCAGATACGCTCATTCTTCTCATATCACGGAATAAGGTAAGATATCGGAGTTCTTGAGTTATAACAGGAGGCTATCAGAATATTGTGTTTTCTTCTGATAGCCAGTATAATGTTTTATATGAGGAAGGTGGGTTTGCGGGAGGGCTTGGCCCGAAGCGTCCAGGATGCCAAAGGGAGATCACGTGAAAGGTCTTCAAAGACCTAGGAAGGTGTGATTGGCATCTGGGTAGGCCAAGACCTGAGCTGCTGGGTATCAGGAGAAGGAGGAGGGCGAAAGGTGCCTAGGATACCCAAACCGAGCAACTGCTCCAACAGACAGGTGCCGCAAAGCCCGACGAAGGAACCTGGACCCCCAACAGAGCAGGAGTGAGGGTTCTATAATCAAATATAGAAACATAGCAGATTACATTGGTAAACGGAAGTACTATACATGTTGCGGATACAAATTAGTCCATATCGTATAGGTTACTATCTATACCAGATACAGCAAGGTCTAACATCGAATTAGGGACCTGATTGGCAACACGGAATTGTTCAAGTAAAGCAGAAAGTTGTTCAATTTGCTGTTTGCGATAAGCACGAGAAGTAGCTTGAGGTAAAATCTCTTCGACACGGCGCCAGTACAAAAGGAAAGCAAGCGAAGTCCATCCTCCAGTAGCAGCGACAATTTCGGGTGGCACACCAGCCAAAAGAAGTTCGACAGCGCCGCCGATACGGAAGCTGTGACCCTGAACATGGTATAAACCAGCACTTCTCCAAATTTCATAACAAGTGTCGAGAAATTGCCGTTTGATCATGTGTTGTGGATTCCCATTGTTGTCAAGGTAAGCGAAAAGTGAGAAAGAGTCTGGGACAGAAGCGTTGACTTGCAAATGATTTTTGAAAGCAGTGACAGGACAGATACCGTCCAAGTCATGAGGACGGCCTGTAAGAACCACCGAAGCACCTTCAGATCGAGTAGTCTTGGTCCAAGGAATACGGAAACTAAGTGACATATTATCACCTTGAGCTTTAAAGCTGTAAGAAGTACTGAAAGGAAATGAGAAATAAAAAGAGCAGAAAAGGAAATAGAATCATACGAAAGCAAAACGTGAAACTTCGGATTGAAATCTTTCATTGAAGGAATGGTAGTTTCGCCTAAACGGCGGCATCCAAAAAATGTACAGCAAGCGGTTGCCCAAATAGCCGCGTCTCGTGGTTTGGATAAGTTGAGAGCATTCTTGAGGACAAGGAGGTGTTCTCGGGAAACAGGAGCACGAAGTGGTCGTTTGTGGTGAGCGCCCTCTTTATGTGCGGTAACCCGAGCCATCTTGATCCACCGGTCATCACCGCACCATGGAGCATCATGAKAKTAATGAAAAGAAAGGAATAAGGAAAACCAGAGAGGGAGAGGAGGGCAGGAAACGGAGCCACGAGGGGGGAAGAAGAAGGAAGATAAAAGGATATTGGAGGAAGGAAGAAGGCGAGCGGAGGGAAAGTTGAGTGAATCACAGAATTGTGTAAAACGTAA